>CAUYLG010005531.1:0-15463 GCA_963573385.1 Cacajao melanocephalus | reverse complement strand
TTCCTGTCTCCACTGTTAAGCACAATTATTGGCATAAAAGAGGTTTTTAATACCCATTTTTAGACTGCATTCTAGCCTGGGCAATAGAACAAGAATCCCGTTCTCTCTCCCTCTTTCTCTTCTTCTTTCTTTCTCTCTTACATTCTTTTTTTTTTCTATCTTTCACTCTTTCTTTCTTTTCTCTCTTTTTCTTTCTAAAAAAAAATAACCTTCCTTCATTATTTAAAAGAAAAAAATCTGCTTCCTTAAAATTAACTTATCCTGGGATCAATACTATTGTTTTTCAGTATTATAGAAGTAATACAAGATGGTAAAGAAAATTTGGAAAAACAAAAAATCGTAAGTAAAAACAAAGATCATTATAAACTAACCAAGTAGGAAAATGACTAAAATATTTCTATGTATTTCAATTTAGGTCATTTTGTTTGTGCACACTTATATGTGTGTGTGTTGTAAAATAATAAACAGAATAAAAATGTTTTATCTTGTTCTCATATGAATTTTTCTTATTAAAAATTATGACTTGGTGTCTGTGTGTGCACACATGCATGTGTGTTTGTGAGCACATGCTTTTTTCCCCCCAGATTTTGGTAGCATAATTGTGCCACTTCTGTAAAAAACAATTGACAGGTTTCTCTTTTTTTCTATGCTCTTCAGCAGCTTGGAAGGTTTAGGTAGTATCATTTTCTTATAATGTTAAAAGAGTTTAGCCATAAAACTGCTGACAATGGTATACCTTAAAAGATGAAACTCTTTGAAAACTTTTAATTTATTCAATAGTTATTGATATTTTGGGATTCTTACTTCTTGAGTTAGTAACTTCTTTTTTTTTTTTTTTTTTTTTTTTGAGACAGAGTCTTGCTCTGTCACCAGGCTGGAGTGCAGTGGCGCAATCTTGGCTCACTTCAACCTCTGCCTCCTAGGTTCAAGTGATTCTCCTGCCTCAGCTTCCCGAGTAGCTGGGACTACAAAGGCATGCTACTAAGCCCAGCTAATTTTTATATTTTTGGTAGAGACCGAGTTTCACCATGTTGGCCAGGCTGGTCTCGAACTCTTGACCTTGTGATATGCCAGCCTCGCCTCCCAAAGTGCTGGGATTACAGGCATGAGCCACCGCGCCTGGCCCTAATAACTTATTTTTCTAATGTCACCAATTGAACAATTTATGTTCGTTCTATATTCTCTAAAAAGACTACATTTCTACTTCTCATTTTAGCTTTGGCCTTATTTCATAAATTTTTGTATGTATTTTTTTCTTGAATTCAACTATCTAAAATGTTGTAATTCCTGTTTTCTTTTTGTTTTCATTGGCATACTTTTTGGTACATTTTGCCCATTCATTTTGCTTTTAACTTTTCTTTGATTCTTTTTTTTAAATGTGGATAAAATTTCTTCATGACCTTTGAGTCTTTTTCTTTGTAGGTTTGTTTATTCCATCTATAACTATTTTCATAAGCTAAATATTTAGTCTTATTGTTTGTAATTTTATATCTATTTTTATAACTGTGATTGGTAGAGTAAATACGTGACATACTTGATGCAAATCTTCCCTCTTGTTCTGAAATTAGACATCACTAATAATCCATAACAATCTTTTCTGCTGAGCTGAAATTCAGCCTCAGAATCTTTATTAGTGTAACTTTACAAATAGCTAATACTAATCAATGAGAATTGGGATACAAGTTTTCATGTGTTTGTCATCCTACTGGTGTATTAATAAAGACAGAATATAACTTCACATTTAGGTAGACCTGAGTTTGAACTGCATCATAAATAGTTCTCTCAGAGACTTAAATGAGGATTAAAGGAGATAACGTGAACCACTTAGCATAGTGCCTAGCCCTCAATATTTGGTAGTATTACTAATATAATTAATTTTCAGTGTTTATTTTTTTGCCAAGTATAGTCCCTTTGATTGCCCTTTTCCCTCTGGTAATTCAGAACACATATAACAAATACCATGTTTTAAAATTTAATTAGTAGTCACATCAAAAATTCAAACATATTTCAAACATCAAGAATTAAATAAGAATTAAACTAACTCCCCAATTAATCAGTATTTGTTGAAATTTTCTTCTGTCATTCAGCTTTCTATGATATAATCTAGGATTTTAGATCTAGCAATTTTTTTGTGGGTGTTTCTTCTAAGAATATTCATAATATTGATATTATGTTTGTGTATTTTACAATACTTTAGACTTTGCCTTGCCTGCCCTTTTAAGCGAGACTTCCTAATTCAGTAGGCTGGTGTACACCTTTGACAATTTCTTTTTCAGGAAGAATATATGGATGTTCTATTTCCCGAGGTCTTTCTTATCTGAAATGTTGCTTCATATGACAACTTGAAAGGTACACAATTCTTGAGTTTCAAAATTTCTACTTTAAAAATGCAACTATGCACCTCCACTATCTTCTGGCATCTAATATGAGGATGTTTTTAGAGAGGTGAGTGAGCAAGGAAAACCTTCTCTATTGGACCCATGGTCTGACCGTTGTATTGTATTTTCAAAGATAAAATTCACACTGCTTCCTCTGGCATCTTTTTTCATACCATTTTCTTAAAAACTGTCATATTAAAATACTACCTTAAAATTGTTGAAAAACATTGTTTAGAGTAATATGTTCAGAGGGCACAACCTGGTGATAACTGTTCCTATTTCCCCTCCCTACAAGCTATGTTTCTGCCCAGGGGAAGGAAAACAGACTATTGTACCTGGAGCTTCATGGCATGGAGTACTCAGGGGTTTGGTCATGCCGGGACTTGGAATGAAGCAAGTTAGAATCTTAATCCAATTAATTATTTCTGAAACAGAACATTTCAATGAATCTATAAAGACTGTATTGTTTAAACACATATCTTCTTTGTCTACATAGATACTTATTAGCTATTCCTGAGATAAAAAGGAGGGCAGATCCGATTTTTGAATAGCAAATGTGCATGCAATGTCCTGGAAGAATGCAATGACAAATTTTAATTTAGATCTAGCGCTTACTCATATTTTATAGAAATAGAAGGATAGACGTTTCCAGCGCTAAATGAACAATGTCCCATGACCACTTGAGACAACAAATAGGTTTCCAATTTTGTAATGCCAACTTTTTTGGAGACTTTAATTTTTGTACTGATTCAAGTACCATAGTTCTAGTGATAACCAGTCCAAATGTTTTTTGTTTTTGTTTTTTCCTTTTGTGAAGCTGGCTGGGAGCAAACATTGCCCTTGTTGAGTTCACTGGTTGATTGGCAGGTGATTACATCAAATGTTCAGACAGTAAGAAGAAAGAGTCCTTTTACATGGCAGCCCAGTTGCTCCAGTTTGGTAGTTACCAGGCTGGAGAACTAAAGTTTCCATCAAGAATCAAGCTTATGCTTCTCTTCCTAGCTGCATTCTGGGGGACCAGTGTAGGACTCCTGGCTCCATCAGATTCAGAAGGCATTCTCAGGGAAACCAGTTGTTTGTTGACTATTCTCCATTTGTTGTCTTTCCTTGCCCCTGTCACCTTCTATTCAGATCATTCTCTGCCCTGCCTGTGCTCCAGGCTTTCTCTTCTGTTCAGTCAATGGGAGGCCGAGTAGGAGTAGGAGATTGAGGGACAGAAGAAAGAGAATGGATTATTTATTCGCCACTTTCTCCTTCAGGGTGCTTTTTGAAAATGGCTGCAGTCCTTTACGGTGAGAGCTCCTTTTGAGAGGTCTCCCTAGACTCCAACTTTTACAGGCTCCTGTAGCAGGCTCCCTCAGCTTTTTCAGGCCTGGGGTGACAATGACTTTCTGCTCTTATTAACCTTGAGGTGCTTCCACATTTCTTGTTGTTTCCTTGAATCCCACCCACTTCAGTAAATAACCCCTTTCTAAAACTCTTCAGCTAAACCATTTTGACTATGCTCTTTCCTGCCTGAATGATACTCATACATAGTCCAATAACCAGACAACTTAACTCAGTATTCACTTTACATTGTATCTTTTCATTTTAATTCCAATTAATCTCCATTTTAAATAAAAAGGAAGTTTTGGTTTTTAAGGACATCAGCCACCCAAGCTTGGAAGAAAGATGTGCAGAGGATTGGGACACTGCTTTCCACCTCTGCCAAGTTTAGTTACTTTCATCTCTTTCCTGTTCACCTGCATTTTTATTTTGAGACAGGGTCTTGCTCTGTTGCTCAGGCTGGAGTGCAGTGGCATGATCACAGCTCACTGCAGGAGCCCTGACCTCCTGGGCTCAAGCAATCCTCCTGCCTCAGCCTCCCGAGCAGCTGAGACTATAGATGTGCACCACCCTATTGGACTAATTTTTTGTAGGGATGGGGTATCACCATGTTGCCCAGACTGGCCTTGAACTCCTGGGCTCCAGTGATCCTCCTGCCTTGACTTCCCAAAGAGCTCTGATTATAGGCATGAACCACCATATCTGGTCTTTACTTGCATGCTGATGATTCTCTAAATAATATCTTTCATAATGTCACTCTTTTTTGTTTGCATCATCATTACTTTTAAATTTTGATAAAATTATTTGATATATTCTCATTTATTCATGTAACAATCATTTACTGATTGGCTGCTCTGTGCCGGGCACTGCATGGACAACGGGGAACACTGAAAGACACAGACCGCCATAGAGGAGCTTCTCCAGGGAACAAACTACAAATTAAGGATAAAATAGATGGTAATGGAAAACACTGAGAGTGCTTTTGGATTTTATTTGATAGTAATAAAAAAGACTCCAGAACACCTTCTTCAACATATGTGTTTTAGACATACATAATTCATAAGGCATACTGCCTAAGCATTGAAATAAAATAAATAATCTACAAGCTGGGTGACCATCCACTTTCTAGAAGAAAGCTTGCTATATTTATTTGTTTATCCCACAAATATTTTTTTGTTGGGTGCTTACTGTGTGTTAGGCAATGTGGTAGATTAGAGGATACATGGAGAATAAGACTGTGCCTCTATTCTTTTAAAGTTTACAGTCTAATGTTCTAAGAATGAACTCTGAGCATGTGTAGTAGCCCTTACAAAGATGAAAACTGCCACAACGAGAGTTTTGGGGCACATGTAAAACTGAGTCTCTTTGTCTGGGGATCCAAAAGCACTGACCCCTCCTTTACCGCATGGTTTCACTGACATTTCAAAAACTGCTTTAATTCAAATGCTAAAAACTATTCAGAAGAGAAATTCTGAATAACAACTACAGGAAAAATAACAAATTAAGCAGTTGTATCCAACTTTGTGATATTTATGACAGCAAAGAGAAGCATAACACAGAAAGGAAATAGTAAAATGCAAACAGAAATATAGTGGAAAAACTTCTATCTAAGTAGCACCAGATTAGTTATGATAATTTTAAAAGTTGCCAGTGACACATTTTAGAACATAAGGTTATACACCCAAACTTAAAGCATGATTATGGTCACTAGGTGACTTATTTGTAATGAACTTTTCAAAAGGAGTTATGCAGTTGGCCTAATTTTAAACAAGCAATTTTAGTATCTTTAGTTGCACAAAGTATATTTCATTACTTTATGTGATATAATGATTCTTTTTTAAAGAACTTTGCTTTTACAAAAAGAAAGCCCGAAGATGCATATACACAGGCACAGATTTTTAGATGGGATTCGTTTTCCTTTTTTCTTGGTAAAATATGTTTTTGCCAAGTTTACAACCCACTTGAACTTCTGTCTGTTCTTTGATTTTAGAATCAACTTGGGCTCCTTTTAACACTGGAAAAATCACAGTTAGTCATAGATTTTTTTTAAGTCTTAACAAAGTTTACTGAAGATTTTTATTATCACCAAATACCTGTAAATAAAAACCCTTCTTACTAATATTCAGTGTACCTGTATCTGAAATACAGTGTTTCAATTTTAAATGAGATCATTTTAAGCATTTATGAAATAACTTCATAAAGAAAAATTTTTTAAAAAAGACATTCTAAGAAAAGCTTATTCTAATTCTTTAGCTGTTAAAAGAACACTCTTTACAAACTTACTTGACCATTGATCTCCTCAGCATATGTGAGGTAAATTTGGGCAACTGAAGATAAATGAGATATTATTCTTATCAAAATGATATGATACAGTAACTTCACCTGCTTTAAACTTAGCTCTACATATATGGTTTAAACAAAGAATAAGTTAGGAACATCTTACACAGAAAACTAATTAATTGTAAAATAATAAGAATTAAAAATTCAACACTGAGAGTTTGGGGTCTGGATTTGTCACCAATCATTGTTGGCACCTAGAATAAATCACTAATTTTATGGACCTTTCTTTCCTCATATGTAAATTATGAGAGTTTGTCTAGAAATCTAGTCATTATGCCTTCCAATAACAAAAATATGATCACCTAAAAATAGACATAGAAAGACACCTTGACTGTACTTACAAAGAAGGAAGAGTAACTAAAACTGCTTTTGAAAGACGAATAAAACGTTGTGATTAATATAAGCAGATTAAAAGTAATGTCAGCATATTTTAGAAACTGGAAGAAGACAAAGGTCAATATGGAGTCAGGGAGGAGAGCAGAGAGGGATTTCCTCTCTCAGACACACTGTAAGGGGATGAGGAATCAGGTCTTCCACAATGAATCCTAGAATGCTTTGAGTCACCTACTCTCTCTTGACACATGTGATAAACCATTTTATCCACTTTGGCTTCTTATAACATGCCATGTTCACAGCTAAGCATATTTTAAATAAAGTGATATCTACAACTTATATTTGCAGCATAGAATTTGGGCAGGGCATGCCATTTGGAGTCAGAGGGACCTGGGTTTCATCCTGATGCCAACACTGGCCAGCTGGGTGAACTTGAGCAAGTCACTTAGCTTTTATGAGCCTTTGTTTCCTCACTCATAAGCTAAAAATAATTGTTGGTAAGCAGTAATACTCAAAAATAATTATGGGGTTCTACACTTGACCCCATTAATGGAGAGGAGTTTATGAAATCTGCTTTTTGGCCTTTCTGGACTCCCCTTTGGCTTCAAAGCCTTTTCTAACATCATCTCTACCTTCTCTTAGAAGAAGGACCCCCTGGAGGCATTTTGTCTTGGGATTAGGCTTTGGATCAGGAGAGAAACATTTTCTTTCTTGACAAAAAGATTCATGAAACTTGGGTGCCAAGAATTGGAAACAGCCAGATGCCTCTTGTTCAATAGCCTAATTGGTAGTGTTGTGTGTGAACAGGAAAGGACAGGGGAGGAACCTCCCAAAGAACAATGTGAACTTACTCCTTTTGGATTTTCCCATGAACAAACCTAATAATTTGTTATGGGGTATTGGTTGTATTGTTTAGGGAGATGTGAGGGGTCACAAATTGGGTGGTGACTGGAGAAGACATACATGAAGTGAAAAGGATGATCTTAAGTTTGGAGAAAGGGTCACATCTTTGATCTGAGTGACTTACATCATAATCTTTGCTCCTATTCACAATGGTAGGCACCAAGAGGGCTTTAAGGTTTCCATAAAGTCTGTGAACCTGATAGGCTTCTATCATCTCTCGGCTTCTTTAGGATTCCATGGAAGCCACGACTACTAGAAATGCTCTGATGGCATCAACAGTTTCTCTAGTGACAATAAATATGTGTGCTTCTAGAATTCATTCCCTACCATTTTCTTTACTACAAAGAGAAAAGGGACTTTATTTTCTTTTCCTGCAGTGATTTGTAGTGTTAGAAGTAAATATAAGTAACTCTCTTCTTAGTAAGTCAAATGTTTTCTTCTGAAATTTAAATATTCTTCAAATATTTTATCTTCATTTTCATTTTATCTTTATTATCTTCGATTTCAACCAAATCCACTGAACTCATTTTAGGTAGAGTAGTGGCCTTAATGTACTGCAGGGGTGGGAGGGAGCACAAATATAAACTAGAAAATGACAAGAGTATGGTGGGTTTTTTCTTTAAAAGATGGAACATTAAATCATTTAGAAGGTAAAAGGCATCTCTAAAGAGCTGCTGTTAATGGAAGAGACTAACCAAGATGTATTTTCTCTGAAATAATTTTGTCTGAACTCTTATCACCACTGACAATAAAGTTTTTTTTCTTTTTAAACAAAGCAAAATGGTTTTGAGTTTATACTGATTCATATTTTCTTTTAATTAAACTGTTGGGGAGATTTAATTATTATTTCAAGGACTCTCTTGCCTACCTCAGAAATGCTTAATACTACATAGAGGTATGATATCTTTGGCAATCTAAAATGTAGCACTTATTCTTTAATAGGTTATCAGTGAAATACTTGTTATTGAGAAACTCATTTATATTAATCATCCCCTTTGCAAATATCTATCATTTTTAAAATTGTTTTCTTCATTCTAATAACAGTGCCTCAAACCTACTGAGATTATAGAAGACATAATAGGATCTTCTCTTCTCTAGGCTTTTCTTCCTGAAAGATGCCAAATACTTCAAAAACTGAACAAGCTGATAGATAAATTACACTGAGATGAGCTCACCTACCACTGATGTGCAGTCATCTCTGGGGTAGCTCCCTCTAGCTGTTTACCACCATGCAGTGGTACCTAGGAGCAGTTTGTCATAAAGAAAAGAAGACTGTTTCTTGGAATATAAGCAACAGGGAATTTGCGGAAGAGAAGATATAATTGTCTAGATTGGAATATGACCAGGACAACCACACCATTCCCACAAACCACCAAGAAGACAAAAAGTAAGCAAGAGAGATTTGGGAATCTGACAGTTTTTTGAATGACAATCTAATGTTTTTATGCTACCAAAAAATGAAATTTAGAAACCTTTTTGGTCTTGTTTCTTGTCTCATTCACATGCCTCATTCACGTAATCCTTATGCTGCTTCCTGCTTTGGCCACAGAGGAAATCAGAAAAAAGCCATTGAAAACTACTCTTTAAGCTGTCTAGAGAACTTACCGTGTGATCTAAGATACTATTTCTAAAGCTGAAATAACATTGTGCCTGTGGAATCAGTGAGATGATTAAAAAAATGGACTTTGTCAATGGGTGAAGGGATGTGTTGATGAGATGATTACCTGCTTCCCCTCAGGGTCCCACTCCCCTACTGTTCTTCCTCAGAACACATCTTAATACATCACTTTAACACAAACTCTCCCTGAAGTCCATTTCTGGGGAATCCAACCTAAGACAGGTGGTAGTGATGATTCCGAGCAAAACTCTAACACCTGCACATTTAAAAATCTAATTATTGATATCAATAGGACCCAATATACATATACTTGCTGCTAGGTCCTGATGGAATAACCATAAATACAGCAATTTTTTAGAGGGATAAATTAGTGATAATTTACATTTAAATTAATCAAAAAGAGGCATGATTAAAAACCACAGTCAATTTAAGATGTTATTAATATATTTCTAACAAATCATAATTCTTGAAAACTGTAAGAATTCCAATAATTTATACTTTTTCATGTACAGTAGGAACCTTGCAACATTGTCAAAGCATTACATAGCAGCCAGGCCTTTTAACAGAATGCTGAATTCGAATTCTCAGTAAACTCTAACACACTGCTTGTATTAGCCTTTAATTAGCAACTTAGTATGTTACTAGTAATGGTCTTGGTCATATCTAAGAATGTAAGTCTATGTAATTACACAACCATTGTTTATAAGACTCAAAGGATTTCCATTTTAAAAAATCACTTAATGTCTTATTTCGCTTAAGAGAGTACTGAGGACTATACATTGATAATCACTCACATCTTCATATCTTTGTCCACGGAAACGGCGTAAGAGAATTTGCAAATGACTTCAAGATGCATCCATAGTACTACTAGCTCCATTTACTGCTTGCTGTTACTGTTCATTCTATTCGGAACACATTGTCTATAATCCTTACAACTGCCAAGCTGGGTAGATTTTATTATGCCCGTCATGAAGATGGAAACATTGAGGTATGAGGGCCTCAAATAACTTAAACCATAGGTCACACAACACTTATGACCTGATCCCAGCTTCACGTTTCTTCTGTTAAAACATACATGTCAAATCTTTGATTTTTCACTAGTCAGTCATATATCCATGTCCAAAGAATAAATGGGAACGTATCTACAGTATGTATTCAGTAAACCTATTTCATCCTTGTTTCTAAGAGCTAAGTTCTGGATTACATAACGTTTAGAATTTATAATTTTTAGAATTTTGCTAATTACTATATACTTTCTAGAAGTCACCTTTATTCTCTTTAAGAAAATTACTATAAAATTAAACTGAAACTAAACTGTATTTTCAAGGCTACATTCTCAATAGCTTAAAAATAAATGAGTCCCTTGGCTGATGGTGATGGAAAACATTAACAATGGCCCCTCAGTGAAGTGTGGTGTTCATTCCTGCCACACTTCAGGGTGCAACAAAGAACATTCTAAGGTTCCTTGTGATCAAAAATATAAATGGGGTCCCTGAATCAGGAGTTTTCTCAGTGATTGTTTCTGAAGCATATTTCAAAAATAATGATCAATGACTGTTCTCAAACCAGATGACAGTGGTGTTCGAAGCTCTCTCCTCAGAGAACCCTTCCTAGTCACCCTCGATAATGCAGCTCCCTGTGCCTTGACACTCTACGGTCTACTAACTTGTTTTGTTTTTAATAACCTTTAAAAACATGTGACATTATCTCAGTTAATTAATTACTTCCACAATATTCATTGAGCATCCGTATGTACCAGGAACTGTTCTAAGGATCTGGGTATATGGTATTAAATAAAACAGGAGAAAATTACTGTATTCATGAAGTATATATACCTACTAAGTGTCTCTCATATCTTCCTTTTGTAGAGGCTTTTTCTGTCTTACTTCCAGCCCTGGACACATAATGGATACTCAATAAATATTTGTGTTTGTTCAATTACTGGAATAAGTATAAATCTGAAACTGTATGAAGAATTTTTTAAATAAGTTATTGAGATAAAGTTGAGTCTTACCCTCATTTTCATCCCCATAATCTCACCAAAAGCAAAAGAAACTAGATGTAGCCCTCCCCTGCAAAGCATAATTTTATTGGAAGGCATTTATGAAGTTACTTCTTCACCTGCCCTTACTCTAGATGCACAAGAAGGTATTAGATATTGTATAGATATTTTAAGCATTGGATAGTTTGGACTAATGACAATCTAAAACTTCATAATATCTGGGGAAAAGAACATTGTGTGGTATAGCGAAGGAGTCCCTAAACTTTGATATAACTGACCTGAATCCAACTCCCAGCTTTGGTGCATACCATCTGGTTGTTCGTGGTAAGTCACTTTACTCCTGAGCCAAAGTTCAGCATCTGAAAAATGTGTCTAATCCTAACTGCTTAAGCTACTTCACAGGGAATATGGAATATTTCCATAAAGAACTTCCCTCCCTCTACATGTGCACTAGCAAATAAGAATGACACAAATGTAACAATGTCATTATGCTGTGCAGAGGGCAAAAAGAGTTCAAAATGAGATCTGCATTGCTGAGAAGCCACCCTGCAAATTCAGAAAGGCCCAGAGTGCTGTTGGTTTTTAACATAAATATACACATAGCCATTGGATCTGACTTTAGATGGAAACAAAACAAACTGCCAGTCATATGGGAATTTAAAGGAAAAATGGCCTTAAACAAGAATGTCTTTCTTTCTGGTTTGTCTTCCTACCTGATATTCTGCTAGTAGAAAAATTGAAATTTGTTGTTACTAACAGAGCAAATATAGACTCTAACTAAAATGGTAGAATGAACACATATATTTTTGTTTATAAAAATCCCACAGAAACCACAGTAAGCAAATTGATTCATTAAAAAGACAAAGAGAGAGAAGTAATTCTGAAGTCGTGGAAAGAGAACCTCCAAAACCCCATTCCTCCATAAAAAGAACAAGAACGCTGTCAAAATCTGTCAAAATCAACTTTTTCCAAACCCCCAAAATTAACCAAAGGCTTTCAATAATTTGAGGAGTATTTATACAAGAAAAAAAAATAGCTGAATATCAATAAAAACAGTGAACTTCGTGGCACTTTAACTTATTCTATTTCTATTACCCTCTCCCCAGCTCTTCATTAGCCTTAAAAAGAAAATCAGCCTTGGAATAATGACAGTTGTGAAAAACAGCAACCTATCAGTTAGAGGAAGCAGAACGGGTGTGGAACTTGCCAAAAAATGTTCCATTTCTGGAGAATTATCACTATTAGGCCTATCTGCAGCTCTCTGTCAAAGCCTATTTAGTAAGCCTGTCTTTATTTGACCTAATCCATAGCTTCCTAAGTGAGGAAAGCCATACCAGCAGGGTGTATGTTTAAAACAATTAATGACAATTATTTAAGATTACAGTTCCCTGAGATGGTGATACCAACTGGGGCAAAATAAATAAATAAATAAGCAAGCTGGCTAATAGTGGACTTGGAAAATCTCTGACATATTCATGTGGATCTATAAGGCTTGCTGTGCACATTGGCAGGGCTGTGTTCATGCCCAAGAAAGATCTGAGAGGACCCTAATTTCTCACATTTGGTAGACCTTGAGGTTGCACAAACCAGAAGGGAAGACTAACACTGAGTATTAAATAGGTGGAGTATTGATGCTCCAACAAAAACACAGAGACCTTCAGAAAAGGGTGGTAGACTTATTTGTTAAAGTCACTTAAGAAAACCTCTGTCCAGTCATTAACTAGCCTATTCAATTAGGAACTTCAGTGCTACACTTGACAAGAAATATACACTTTATAAAATTAGTCTAGGAAAGGCTCTTTAAAACAAACAAACAAACCAGAGACAACAACAAACCACCACCACCACGAAACCTAGGAGTATATCTAAGTTCGAGAGTTTTCATATTATCATACTATTTTAAATGTCCAGTTTACAACAAAACGTCACAAGACATACAAAGAAATGAGAAAGTATAGTCCATACACAGAAACACAAAGCAACACAAAACAAAAACCAAGCAATAAAAACTGCCCTCAAGGAAATGCAAATGTTGTTCTCACCAGACAAAAACAAAAAATTAGCTATTACAAATATGCTCAAAAAATTAAAGGACTGTATGAGAAAGAATGTCTCATCAAATACAGAGTATCATAAAGAGGTAAACATTTTAAAAGGGCCAAATAAGAGTTTAAAGCTGCAAAATATGGTAATTTAAATAAAAAAATTAGTACAAGACCTCCACATCAGATTTGAGCTGGCAGAAGAATCAGCAACCTTGAAAATAAGTCAATTGAAATTATCCAGCTGGAAAAACAGAAAAAAAATGAAGAAAAATGAACAGAGCCTCAGAGACCTGTGGAACACCATCAAATATACCATCGCACATAATGGGAGTCCCAGAAAGAAAAGAGAAAAGAAAAAGGCATGAAGAATATTTCCATAAATAATGGCCCCAAACTCCCCAATTTTGATGAAAAACAGTGTACACAACCAAAAAGCTCTGTGAAGTCCAGATAGAAGAAACTCAGAGAAATACACACTAAGACACATGATAATAAAACTCAAAAGACAAAGTATCTTGTAAGGAGCAAGGTAAAAATTACTCATCACATACAAGGGATACTTAATAAGATTAATAACTGACTTCTGATCAGAAAATCACGCAAGCCCACAGGCTGTGGAATAACATTCAAAGCACTAAAAGAATAAACAAATGTCAGTATCAAGAATTCTATATTTAGCAAAACTATCCTTCAAAAATAAGAGACAATTTAAGACATTCTCAGATAAACAAAAACATAATTTATCACTAGAAGAACTGTAATAAAACTAATGAAAGTCCTTCAAGTAGAAGTGAAAAACACTAGACAGTAACTCAGATTCACATGAAGAAACAAACAGTACTCATTAAAATAACTACATAGGTAAACATGAAGATGATAAAAACATATTTTTGCTTGTAATTCTTTTATTCTCTCATCTGATTTAAAAGACAATTTAATAATGCAATAATTATGAAACTGAATTAATGGAATAATAATGCATAAAAATGCAATTTGTATGACAATAATACTACAAAGGTGGGAGGAGGAAATAGAACTATTCTGTAGCAATTTTGTGTGTGTGTGTGTGCATGTGTCTGTGTGTGGGGGTGGGGGTGGCGGAGTTTTGTTCTTGTTGCCCAGGCTGTAGTGCAATGGCATGATCTCGGCTCACTGCAACCTCTACCTCCTGGGTTCAAGTGATTCCCCTGCCTCAGCCTCCTGAGTAGCTGGGATAACAGGCATGCGCCACCACGCCTGGCTAATTTTGTATTTTTAGTAGAGACGGGATTTCTCCATGTTGGTCAAGCTGGTCTCAAACTCTCAACTTCAGGTGATCCACCCACCTCAGCCTTCCAAAGTGCTGGGGTTATAGGTGTGAGCCACTGTGCCCAGTGCAAATTTTTAACTTGCTTATTGAAATTGTTGGTAGTAATCTATCTAGCTTGTTTTAAGTTAAGATATTGGAATTTCCAGGGCAACACCTAGAAAAGTAACTTAAAAATATAATAAAAGAAAGAACATGATATTTTAAATGGCATACTCGAAAATATCTGTTTAACTCAAAAATGCAATAATGGAGGAATAGAGGAATAAAAAGACATAAGACATATAAAACATATAGTGCAATGACAGACATAAATCCTACCTTATTAATAATTACATTAAATCTAAATAGATAAAACATTCTAATCCAAAGAGATTGGTAGCATGGATAAAAATAAAGCATGATCCACCTATATGTGGGCCACAAGAGAAATGCTTTAAATTAAAAAACACATAGGTTCCAAGTAAAATAATGAAAAAGTAACCAAATAGTAGCTAAATAGTAACCAAGCAGTAACAAAAATCTAGCTAGAATGGCTATATTTTTATATATGATATCATATCATATTACATATTATATAGACAAAAAGTTAAAAATTTTTAATAAAGACAAAAACATTTTATAATGATAAAAAAGTCAATCTATTAGGAAGACATAACAATTAAAAGCACATGTATACCTGAAAACAGAGTTCCCAAATACATGAAACAGACAGAACTGAAGAAAGAAACAGATAATTTAACAATAGTTGAAAACTCCACATTCAATAATGGATAAAACAATTACAAGAACAACAACAGAATAGAAGATTTGAACAATAATAATAAATTGAAGATTTTAATCTATTTAGACTGTAATTATTGATTAGACAGTATTTCTATTTGCCATTATACTACATATTTTATGTCATATCTTTTTATGCCTTTACTCCTGTATTACTGAATTTTTTGAATTAAATAGGCATTTTCTAGTATGTCATTTTAAATAAATCAAGTAGTCCTAATAAACATCTGTAAAAGACACCACCTAAAAAAAGAATATCTATGAGAAAAATACTTATTTTTCTTTTTTTTTTTTTATTGTATTTTAGGTTTTTGGGTACATGTGAAGAACATGCAAGATTGTTGCATAGGTACACACGTGGCAGTGTGATTTGCTGCTTTCCTCCCCTTCACCTATATCTGGCTTTTCTTCCCATGCTATCTCTCCCCA
>CAUYLG010005530.1:0-12605 GCA_963573385.1 Cacajao melanocephalus | reverse complement strand
GAGACGGGGTTTCACCATGTTGGCCGGGCTGGTCTCAAACTCCTGATCTTGTGATCCACCTGCCTCGAACTCCCAAAGTGCTGGGATAATAGGCGTGAGCCACCGCGCCTGGCTGGTTCTCTAATTTTCTTGTGCATCAGAATCATGTGAGAAGTTTGTGTTAGGTGGCAATTCCCAGATCCAGTCTCCCTGGAGATTGATTCAGAGGTCCGTGGTGTGACCAAACAATCTTCACTTTTAATGAGTTATCTTCAGTTAACATTCTGATGGTGGAGTCTGCAAAAAACACCATGGGAAACAAACAAGCTCTGTGGTAGGCAAAATTAAGAAGCCACCAAGATTTCCCACCTGTGGTGCACAAGACCTGCATAATGCCAGGACTGTGAATTTGGTGGATTTTACCCACATGACTAAACTATGATATACAGCACAGTTCTTCTTAAAATAGGGAGGTTATCCCTGTGAGCCTAGAGCCAGACGTAATCACATGAACCCTCTCTCTCTTTTCTTTGCTTTCTTTCTTTCTTTTTCTTTCTTTCTTTCCCTTCCTCCCTCCCTCCCTCACTCACTCCTTCCTTCCTTTTTTCCTTCCTTCCTTCCTTCCTTCCTTCCTTCCTTCCTTCCTTCCTTCCATCCTTCCTTCTTTCTTCTCAGTTGCCCAGGCTGAAGTGCAGTGGCACAATTATGTCTCACTGTGGCTTCAAACCTCTGGGCTCAAGCAATCCTCCCACCTTAGCCTCCGAAGTAGCTGGGACTACAGGTGCGCACCACCATGCCTGGCTAATTAAAAACAATTTTTTTTTTGGTAGAGATAGGGGTCTTGCTGTGTTGCTCAGGCTGGTCTCGAACTCCTGGGCTCAAGTAATCCTCCTGCCTTGGCCTCTCAAAGTGCTGAAATTACAGGTTTGAGTCACTGCACCCAGCACATGAACTCTAAGAGGAGAGCGTTTTCTCTGACTGGTGGCAGAAGAAGAGATCAGAGGTTAGAAGTACAAGGAGGGTTCAATGTGCTGTTACTGGCTTGAAGATGAAAGGATGACAAGGAACGTGAGAAGCCTCTAGGAACTGAGAGTGGCACCTGCCTGGCAGACAGCAATGAAACAGGGATCTCAGGCTGCAGCTGCAAGGAAATGGATTCTGCCAATGGCAAGAATGATCTTGGAAATGAATTTTCCCCACTGTCAGCCCAGCTGATACCTTGATTTTATCCTTGAGATATGAGAGCGGAGTCCAGCCACTCTGTACTGGACATGTGACAGACAGAACTGCAAGCTAATAAATGGGTGTTGTTTTAAGCCACTACCTTTGTGGCATTTGTTATGCATCAGTAGAAAATTAAGAAAAACCATTGTGTTAAGCACGTGGTAGAGACAGAAGAGAGAAGAAATAAAGAGACTCAGTTCTGCCATTAGTTGGTCCAGGTGAAAGCAGAGAGGAGAGGGAGCTCCCTCTCAGGTTCTCCCTGGTCATGGAGATGACGTGTCCACCCCGCTTCCTTCATGGGGTTGCTAGGAGAGTCAGATGAGGTATAAACATAAGACAGGAAGAACAGAATCGTTATGAAAATATGAGTTCAGGGACTTTTATAAGATTCTTCACAGGCACTCTTGTAAATAGAATATATGGGCGTTTTAATGAGAAATTTATTGTACACCCAAAGATGTACAGAAAGTACTTCTCTTAAAAAGATTTTTTGTTTATTTGTTTTAGAGACAAGGTCTCCCTATGTCATCCAGGCTGGACTGCAGTGATGCGATCATAGCTCACTGCAGCCTGGAACTCCTGGACCCAAGGGATCTCCCTCCTCTGCCTCCCAAAGTGCTGGGATTACGGGCATGAGCCACTGCGCCAGGCCCGGAAAGTACTTCTCTATGGCAGTGTTAAAACAAACAGAGCATCTCCCTACACACTGGGGCTTGCTGCCCAGTGCCGACAGATCACGGCTGGCCTATGAGGATGGATTCAAAGTACCCTGAGCCTGGGGCGACTCCTCCCTTCCCCTTGTGAGCCTAGATCAAGATCTCTCAGTGGGACAAAGGGAGTGAGTGGAATCTAATGATGAGTCAGGATCTGGCCAGGGAAGCAGAAACCACATTGGCTACTATAACAGAGGGAAGCTAATGTGAGGAATCGGTGTTGGAGGGCTAAAGGAGCAAAGGGAACACCTGTGTAAACAAAGAACCCCAGCAAGTAGCTCCCGCCCCACAGGGCTGCGGGAACAAAAGGAAGTTGCTGGGATTATTAGAATCTAGACATTTCGAGGAGGAGTCTTTTGGAGCTGGGATGCAGATCCCTGAGGAGGAAGCCATATCTGGGTGGTGCTGGCATCACTGCGAGGGTAAAATGAGGCTGGCTCCTGGTACGTGGACAAAAGCTGGAGTCTGCAAGTGTCCGGCTAATCTTACAACCTCTCTAGTGCCCCCTTTGGCAGGACCTAATAGAGAAGCAGGCAGGCCAAAGAACAGATTTTTTTTTTTTTTTTTTTTTGCCAAGTTCAGCCAGAGCTTCGCAAAGCACTTTATGAAAGGCAGCTTTGGAGCTGAGAAACAGTACCTTAATAATCAGCTCAGGTGGTTTCCAGTGCAAACCAGAGAAGCCCAAACTCAATTGAAGGACTCTAACAGTGGCAGGAGATGGGAGGTGGGAGGGCTGGATTATTTTGAACTCCCTCTTTACTATAAAAAGTTCTCTAAGATTTCAAGGCATCTGAAAGGCAGCTTTCTCACAATAGGAAGTAACCCTGGGGTGGAGATAGAGAGGAAGGGGATGGGGCTGGAGTGTACCTGTTAGTGTGTGTCATACGAATCATATTCTCCAGCTGAGCTGGGCTGATGGTCTAACCTTTTGCTTCTCTAGCAAGAGTACTTGTAAGGTGGTTAGGGAAAATATTTTTGTACTAAAAAGATGAGTAATTGTATCATGTTGGGTTTGTTCAGAGGTTAGTGTTAATATGGAATGGGGCACAAAATTTACTTTTAAAGATAATATTTCAGACGTCCAAGCAAATGTATGTTTGCAGCTGGCCACCTCAACAATCACCCGTCCTTCCAGAATCCTTGAAAAAGTTTGGGAAGCATTCCCTAGTCACGTGATCTGTCACCTACATTTTAAAAAAAATGCACAGGGAGGGTTTTTTTTTTTTTTTTGGTCAGGAAAGAACTATTTGTAGGATTTTTGGTTCATATTTAAAATTAAAAAATTTTTAAATTACAAATATTATAACTTAGTTTTTAAAGCCTTTATGTTAAATTTAGAAATCTTGTTAGACTTTTTATAAAGCTAACAAAACAAGAATGATCACCTTTATTGGCCTCAGATTAATGTTAGAGTAACTGAATATCAACAGATTAAGTTTCACTAAACATTGTTCCCACTTATAAGATTAATTCAATTTCCTTAAATGTTTGAAACTACACTTGTACATACATTTATTTTTTGAAAGTGACAAGGAAAATTTATGACTTAACAAATAAAAACCTGTCTAAGTACTTAGATTAACTCTTGTACATATGATAAATCACATTTATAAAGTATAGTTATCCTTTTGGTCTCTTAAATATTCAATGCTGTTTAAATATTTGTTCCAGATTAGTTACGCTTTTCAACCTAAAATTAGAAGTGAAACCCAATTACACCTTTCAAATGGAAGTCACAAAGCTAATCCATTGGATTTTATAATCTGCTATATTCTCAAAAACCTTTAATTAAACCTTTAGGTTGTCCTAGTGATTACAGATGATTACAGACCTGATTGCTAAAGCGAACATAAAGTTATTAGTTTTTTAAGCTTTTGGTTTACTTCATCAGCTCTATTCAATTCCAATGTTTTCCAGAATTGAAAAGGCAGTTACATAATTTCAGGGAGCAATTGTACCATCTTGGATTGGTCCAGAGTACAGGATTAACCGCTCCTGACTGTGACAACTTTGGGGTTTAGAACAGGGACCAGACCTGATGGCTCTATGCTCCCTGTACCATGGATGATCATGTTGGACCATTCATATAACACTTGTAAAGATGGAGTTTTGCAACTCTCTTGTGGGCTCCATTTAATAAATGTGTTTGCTGGCAGATTCAATTCTCTATTCTTTCATTTTCTCCTCTTGTCTGACATTTTAACGACTCCTCTTGTCTGAGTCTGGTCATAATTTAAAGACATTTTAATTTCTCATCTTCTGATCTTCCAGCAGAGCATTATACTCTTGCTAGCAGATGTGAAAGTTGATTATATAAATTGAATCATTCTTGTCATACCCAACTGTATTAGTCCATTTTAACACTCCTATAAAGAAATATCCGGGACTAAGTAATTTATAAAGGAAAGAAGTGTGATTGACTCACAGCTCATCATGGTTGGGAGGCCTTGGGAAACTTACAATTGTGGTGGAAGGGGAACCAGGCAACTTCTTCACATGGTGATAGGAGAGCGACAGTGAGTGAAGGGGAAAGAGCCCCTTATAAAACCATCAGATCTCGTGAGAACTCCCTCGCTATCGTGAGAAGAGAATGAGGGAAACTGCCCCCCGATCGAGTCACCTCCCATCATGTCCCTCTCTCCACACATGAGGATTACAATTCAAGATGAGATTTGGGTGGGGACACAGAAACAAGCCATATCACCAACTAGATCAGAGTTGAGGGGCTGGGTGGAAAGTTCTTGGGGCATATAGTACCTGCTCCCAGAATTAAATTTTCCACAAGCCCAGCTGATGAAATGGCCTGCTGTAACACTGTGATCAGTTTTACCTAGTAGCTGCCTAAAAGAACTGCTGTGACACTAAGACTACCACTGTCACTCACCAGTGTGAGCTGGCCAGCTTCCAGAAGCTTCTCTAGTGCCAGTGAGAGTTTTTTTCTTCAAAACAGTGTGTAACAGTTGTCTTTCTAACGAAACTTCCAACATTCTCTTTGTTCTTTGGAGATACTGAAGACCACCTGGTCTGTGTGTCTGCCCTGAATTCTAATTGTTGCTTCCCAATAGAGTATTTTAGATTTAGAGATTTGCCTCTATATTTTATTTGACTCTAACAAAGTGGATAGCAGGTGGAGGTCCAGGCGGGAGAAGATCTCCAATCTCTGTTTTGCGATACAATCTGCAGTACAAATAATCAATTCTTCCTCAAGGCAAAGGAGCCAATGCATTTGCTGAGGGAGAGGTGAGAAACATGAGTCAGCATCTTTCTCCCACGCTCACTTTTCTTCCTGTTGCTGTCCCTGCAGGATGTAAAATCTGTGCTAACCAGAAGGGGGCAGAAGAGAATATGGGGCTTGGGCTCTGAAAGTGCCTCTTGACATATCCCAGGAGGGATAAAATAGATGTGAAGTTGAACCTTGCCTCTGTAACTTAAGAAAAGCATGACTGGGGAAATGTATCTAACCTCCGAACCCTATTTTCTCAACTTTAAAGTACCTAACTCACAGGGTAATAATCATTGAGATTATATACATAAAGCAGACACCTTTGGGCCTGGCATGTAGTTCATTATAATTGCCAGTTTATTGATTCATCTACATAGCATAGTCCGCATCTATTTTGTTCCGTGTGCCATCTCCGCCACCAAGCACAGGGCCCACCAAGAACAGGGATTTGTTAAATGACTCTTCCTCTCCATGACAATATCTGGGCCACTGTTCCTCAGCTGCAAGAACTGTCGATGTTGGATGCAGCTTGTATCTGAACGACTTGCCTGGGGCCATATATGGAGCACTGGTGTGACTGTTTTGCATAATGTGTGTTTATGCTGTTGGATAAGCTACAGTTGCAGTCATGGGTGTAAGGAATGAAGTCATACCTGAAGGGTGAGATTATTCATTGCATTATCAACTAGGCAAAGGGCCTGTATTCCAGAACTGCATGAGAATAGTGTAGGTGGATAACATCAGGAGGATGTTCCTTTTTCTGGACTTGAGCAGAGAGAGATGAGGATGACTAGGGGAGGGGTTATGAGAAGGATGCCTTTACATGACACCCTTCATGTGGGGACAGGTTAAGAGCCAAGAAAAAAGAGGTCCCAGGCCTTTGGAGCCAGGATGTAGTTGTTTCAGATGGCAATGGAATAAGATAGGGCTGGGACTCAAAGAGTGGCTTCGTAGAGTTAGGAATCATATAAACTGACCAGGGATTCTCAACCTCATCGCTATTGACATTTTGGACCAGATAATTCTTTGTTGGAGGGGGCTGTTTTGAGCATTGTGGGAGGGCTAGCAGCAGCTCTGCTGTAGGCACTATAGCAGGGATTCATGACATGCTCTATTCCCTGGAGACCGGTAGTACCTAAGCAGTTGTGACAGTCAAAAATGTCTCCAGGCACTGCCAAATGCCCCCTAAAGGAGTGCTGGTTGAGAACTACTTACCCAAACTATTTCTTAGGTTTTCTGTGTTCATGTACTCTGTGTGCCCTTTGGCATTTTGCAAAATCTTTTTGAAAATTCTTTCCTGTCTTAAATGTGTTAAACGCTAAAGAAATGTTAAAGATATGCATAAACCAGGCCCTTAAAGAAAGAACAAGCAGGCCTTGGCAGCTGCTGGAGTTGGTGTTAGTAGAAATCAATCTGAAAGATTCTTAAGGGAAAATGAAATTCAGGTTCTGTTTCCCACCTAGAGATCTCTTCAAACAGTTTGGCACTTTAAGAAGGCATGGTAGTTTTGCTTATGTTGCTCTTCCTATGAGTGTTTGGATATTTTCCCCCTATAAGGCAGGTGCATATCTAAGAAGTTCTGAATAAATGCCATATCCATTTATTGAAGCCTAATTAAAGACATAATTAAAGGTGATTTTCATAGTGTTTAACTGGTAAAAGTTTAACTGGGAAAGGAAATACAAAGGGTAAAATACAAAGGGTAAAGAGTAAAAATACCTAGGGTAAAAGCCCAAGAAATAAACATGCAATATACTTTATGATCTTTCCAGCTCCATCAGAAATTAAGAGAGAATGACGGTGTAGTTTCCTGGGGCCCAAGCATCTGGAAATGTTTTCCCCTTGTTTTTATGGGCACTATGGTTGATTCATAAGGGACTCCCCCTCTTGGCATCTTTTACATGGAATGCTAGTTGCAACTTGGCCCAGATAAGACTTAACGAATCTTTCAGTTTCCAACACTTTCCATCCCTTGTCTGTCCAGGATCCAATATGCAACCCAGTGGAACAACACAACAGGGTGGCCTGCAAAGCATTTGCAAAGTTTTGGAAAACTTCCCAGTGCAGGTATTCTTGGACAAGTGACAACCCAATAAATGAATGCTCCTAGCACTGATTTCAATTTGTAAAATGTGAGATATTGTAGGATAGGCAGGGCTGTTGCTAGGAGACACTTCATATTAGTTCAAGAAACATGATTGAATGAGGCAAAGGAGCAGGCTAGATGCTGGCTAGGGGAAGAGATCACCTTTGGGAACATACTCGTTGTTGTAAGGAAGCGAAGTCAAGCATGAATGTAACTCTGATAATGCCTTAATACTTTGTAGATGGCCAAAGGTTATAGGAGGAAAGAGGAGGGAGAGACTATTTCTGGTCCAGAAGGGTGTGGGATGATTTCATGGAGGAGAAGTCATTTGAACTGAGTCCTGAAATTTATGTGGGATTTTGACAGATGCAGATGGCTGGATGTGGAAGGGTGCTGTAGCAGGGAGGAATAGAATAGCACGAGCAAAAGAACATAGATGAGGAGTAGGGTATATTCTGGGATTTAAGCATGGCTGAGGTTTAAGATATGTTAAAGGCAACAGTAGGAGATAAAGCTGGAAAGACACATAATAGATGTTCTGTAAATAAATAGCCACTACATGAATAAAGGAAAGGTACACTGTAGTCAAATTAAGAAGCTGTAAATGCCAAGTGAAGGGATTTGAACTTTTCATCTGTAAGCAATGTGGGGCAGTGGGCATTGACAATGTTTGCTCAGGAAAGTAACATCAGATTTGTATTATAGGAAGATTTATTTAGCAAAAGAACGTAGCCTGGATTCTAGCAGAGTTTCCAAAATATGGTAAGTGCACCACTGGTAACATACAGGGTGATTTTACATGGGTGGTGCAGGCTGACACCCAGACAGGAAGAACCAACAGAGCCCTACTGCCCATTCGTGTTACCTCTGCCGTTCTGGGTTGTTAAATATTTCAAACATGACCACTAGGTACACAGACACATTTTGAAACGTTGATAGTTATATTCCAATGTGAATTTGAAAACTACTGTAAAAGCCAGGCGCAGGGGTGTGTGCCAGTAGTCCCAGTGACACAGGAGGCTAAGATGGGAGGATCCCTCGAGTCCAGGAATTCAATCCAAGGACTCAAGACATGAGCTTTTAAAAAGAATTTTAAAAGTTATATATTTTAAAAACTAATGTGAAAAAAGCTACTGTGTAATATAAAATTTTCCTTTAAAAATATTTAAGAAGAAAATGTTAGCTGATTTAGAGAAAAAAATGAAGAGAATGGGTAGATAAGGGGAAACCCCAATGTGGGCATGTCAGTGACTGAAGCTTGGGAAACACTGGGTGAGAGGGACAGGAGAGCAGGGCACTGGAACTGGTTATTGGTTAACAGCCATTTGATCCACCTCTGTGCAGGCAGCTTGATCATGACCAGTCTTGTCCCGTAGCATAAAAGTTTGCAGTGTTTAGCTCACCGCAAACTTAACGTCTAGCCTTTTATCTTCGCTGGTGCATGAAAACTTCTATTCCAGTCAGAAGCTTAGGGAGCAACGTGGAGAAAACCTGTAGGACCAGCAAAGTCCCAAAATGTCAGGACAGGACTTTTTGTTGTGGGAAGACAAATGCCACTGTTACTGGTTAAGGGTGTCTTGGTTCTTGGTATCTTGAATAAAGAACTGGACAAAGTGCACAAACAAAACGGGAAAGAATGAAACAACAAAAGCAGAGATTTTACCGAAAGCGAAAGTACACTCCACAGGGTGGGAGCGGGCCCGAGCATAGGGGCTCAAGAGCCCCGTTACAGATTTTTTAGGGGTTTAAATACCCTCTAGATGTTTCCATTGGGTACTTGGTATATGCCCTATGTAAATGAAAAGGATGAAGCAAAGTTACAAAGTCATTTACTCAGTGTAGGCCCTATGTAAATAGGATATTTCCTGTCGTACCTGAAGTGTTTCCATTTGATTTAGTTCTAGGAAGTCCTTATGTTCCCTGGTCTCCAAACCCTATTCTCCTGTCTCATTATGATCCTCTAAGAGTGAATTTGTGGGAAGGGTAGGAAGCTAGAAAAAACTAGTCTTTAGACTCTTCTTTCCCGGGGTAACTGCTCACCCAGGAAACCATAACCCAACTGTGGCTGGAGGTCATGCATACTTGTATGTAGGTACACTACTTCTCTAAGCACACACAAGAAGCCTATAACTGTAGTTGCCTTTGGGGCACAGACAGTCATGGGAAATGTTTTTGTTAAAACTGCATATTAATTTATACCTTTTATATTCTTTATGATATGCTTGTATTTTCTGTTTAAAATATACATTTTAAAAAATGTAAAATTAAAGTACCACAGGCTCATATCCAAAAGTTTGCTAAAGCCTGTAATTCTACTTCTGTTCCTATTTTGAGCATTTTCTTCTAGCCTTTTCTCTACTTATACATGCATATACTTGATAAAGTGGAAATTGTCCTTTGTAAATAGTTTTGTACCTTCTTTAACCATTATGGTATAATAATTTCATGAGCATTTTCCTATATTACATGTATTCCAAATTCCCTCAAATACTGTTTTCATTTGTAGGGACATACCATCATTTAATCATTCCTAATATTGGACTTTAAGGTTTACCCAGTATTTTGGGCAGCTAGTAACCTTGTTAGAAATATCCTTTTTATTAATAGAGGCATTCTCTGTGGTGCCTTTTGTCATCTCCTGTACTGTTTACCTCCTGTATTATTTACCATTCGGCATATGAATGAATTATCCATTATCTAAGCAGGTTGTAAACTCCTTGAGAAAAGAAGTCATAGTTAAACCAATTTTTGTTTTTTTAAATCCAGCTAATGATCACTAAAGATTACCTAACAGTTGAATTAAAAACAAACAAACACAAACTAGAGAACGAATCTTCGTAGGCTTTAAGCATGGTTTCTCAAGCAAAAAGGAAAAAAAATCAGCCAGGTGCAATGGCGCATGCCTGTAATCCCTACACTTTGGGAAACCAAGGCAGGAGGATCACTTGAGCCTAGGAGTTCAAGACCAGCCTGGGCAACATGGTAAAATCTCATCTCTACTAGAAAAAAAAGAAATGCAAAAATAATGGTCAGGCATGGTGTCACACACTTGTAATTCTACCTGCTAGAGAGGCTGAGGTGGAAGGATCATTTGAGCCTGGGGAAGTTGAGGCTGCAGTGAGCCATGATTGCACCACTGTACTCCAACCTGGGTGACGAAGCAAGACACTCTCTCGAAAAAAAAAAAAAAGTTTTTTTAAAAGCACAGCCCCATTGAAATATAATTTACGTACCATAAAATTCACCTTAAAGTATACATTTCAGTGTTTCTTTTTTTATTATATTGACAACGTAGTGCACCCATCAACACTGATTCTAGAACATTTTCATCACCCCCAAAAGAAACCACATACCCATTAGCAGCATTGTTTCTATGGATTTTCCTATTCTGGCCATTTAACATGAGTAAAATCACACCGCATGTGACCTTATGTGCCTTGCTTCTTTCACTTAGTGTGATTGTTTTGACGTTTATTCATCTTGTAGCATACGTTCTGAAGGTATCTTTTAAAAAACCACTTATCTTCTTCATTTGGAAAAAGATACAACTTCTAGTTAGCCTCTGAGAGGCACAGCAACAATGCATTCCTCCCAGAAAGATACCTTTTCTCAGCCTTGCTTTAGGGGGTAAATTCTGGCTCCTTTTCTTAGCTACCCTTCTGTCCTCTCCTCCCCTCCCCTTCTCTGCTCTCTCTCTCTCCTTTCTTCTTACGGAAAAGAATTATCTTCCTTTTCTTCATCATTCTCCAGGTCTCAGTGTTACTGAAAAAGGTGATCCTCCTGCCTCAGCCTCCCGAGTAGCTGGAACTACATGTGCACACCATCACACCTGGCTACTTTTTGTATTTTTGGTAGGGATAGGGTTTCGTCATGTTGGCCAGTCTGGTCTCAAACCCCTGACCTCAAGTGAAGCACCCAGGTTGGCCTCCCAAGTGCGGGGATTACAAATGTGAACCACTGTGCCCAGCCAAAAGTCAGAATTTTCTCAAATAATCTGGAAATATGCATTTATTCAGTCATGAATCTATATAATACTCTGTGGAATATAAACATGAGAAAAAGCAAAGACCTGCTCTGCTAGATTATATTCTAAGAAGGGATCTCAAACATTCTTACATATTTCTTCATAGTTGTTCATTGGATTACACTCCTAGATAGCAAACTCCTCAAAGGTTGGAACCACCTGTTTACCTTTCTAATGCCTACAATACTTTGCACAAAGTGGCCTTATTTTTCTTAGGATGCCCTACAGGAAGTGCACATAAAGTGCTGAGGAAAGTCACGGGAGGGATAGGTTTCTTCTGGCTGGAGAAATCCAAGACGTCTTCATGGAGAGCACAGTTTCTGTGTCAGGCTGTGAAGGACGAGTAAGATCCAGGCATGTAGAGCTGGAAAGAGAGTTCTAGGGAAATAGAAAATGTACAGATGCAAACACTGTGAGGCACGGAAGGGGAACCGTGAGTAAAGTTAACGACAAGTTTGAAATAAAATGAGGAATGTTGAAAAGGATCTCATTAGGTGGGCTTACTTTCTGGGTAAGGAAAGAAACAAGATTGTTTGTAAAAAAGGAAAGGAACAGGAGTAGAATGTGGGTCTAAAGGAGTGTGGAGAAGGTTTGACTGTAGGACACTCAAAGACATTAAGATATAAGATCTTGTAGGCCTGGTGCGGTGGCTCACGCCTGTAATCCCAGCACTTTGGGAGGCTGAGGCAGGCAGCTCACCTGGGTCAGGAGTTCAAGCCTGGCCTGGTCAACATGGGAAAACCCCATCTCTACTAAAAATGCAAAAATTAGTTAGGCATGATGGTGGGTACCTGTAATCCCAGCTACTTGGGAGGCTGAGGCAGGAGAATTGCTTAAACCTGGGAGGAAGAGGTTGCAGTGAGCTGAGATTGTGCCACTGCACTCCAGCCTGGGCAACATAAGTGAGACTCCATCTCAAAAAACAAAACAGAAAAACATGAGGTCTTGAGCTTCTCTAAGCATTCCTCAAGTTACTTCCTCTTTTCCTTTGTTCTCCTCTGCCTTTACCTCTTTAGAAAATTTTCAAGTTTTTAGCCAATTGGGTCAAGCATAGGATATGAGGCCATGTTCTGGCCAATGGAAACTGAACACAGCAGTAGGGCAATTGCGTTTGGTTATGAAAGTTATAAATGTCCCTGTCTCCTTTGTTCAGGTGTGCTCTCGTGGCAAGACTGCCAGCGAGTTACAACCTTCCTGCAGGAAGTAAAACTAGCCTTGCTGAGCGATTCATTGTCTCAGTGTGGATTTTTACCAATGCTATAAACCCATTTCCAACAGTATACATAGTATACATTCATTTCTTCATCTTCTAGCTGACAAATCTTATTTAAACACTATTTTAAACTCCAGGGTAGA
>CAUYLG010005529.1:0-94685 GCA_963573385.1 Cacajao melanocephalus | reverse complement strand
AGATCTGATGGGCCAGGTGCAGTGGCTCACGCCTGTAATCCCAGCAGGGGAGGCTGAGGCGAGTGGATCACGAGGTCAGGAGTTCAAGACCAGCCTGGCCAACATGGTGAAACCCCGTCTCTACTAAAAATACAAAAATTAGCTGGGCATGGTGGTGCATGCCTGTAATCCCAGCTACTTGGGAGGTTGAGGCAGGAGAATCACTTGAACCAGGACCCAGGAGGCGGAGGTTGGCATGAGCCAAGATCATGCCGCTGCACTCCAGCCTGGGCTATAGAGTGAGACAACGTCTCAAAAAAAAAAAAATCGGACTCAACTAGCACTTCGCTGTAACCCTCCTGGACAGCCCGATGAGACTTAGCCCATTACATTTTCTTGCTTCTGTGACATCACTAGCACCATTTTGCTACTATTATTTGTTTGCATGTGGATCTTACCCATTACACTGGGGCCTGATTCAGCTGTGTGTCCCAGCAACGTCCCTGGAAATAGTCACTCAGATGCAGAGTTTCTGAGATGCATGAATGGAAAGCTGAGTAAGTGTTGAATAAAGACAGTTGATCAGCTGATGATGCGTTGCACTTTACTGGTCCCCAGTGACACATTCACTTGCATTCTCCCAGATTCCCAGAAGTGAGATAGCACCATTGTTCCTTATTGCATTGTACACAAAGGGAAACTGAGACCCAGAGTAGGGAAACAACCGTGACTCAGCCAGCAACAGAACTGAGACCTGCTCTGAGACGCCTGACTCCCAATTCCTCTTTCCAAACAGGTCATCTCCCTTCCTCATCGCAGCCCCAGGCCCTGGAGGCCACAGCAGAGGTCGCCCGATTCCCACAGCCCCTCTCTCCTCTCTCTCCAGGCTGGTCCGAGAGTTCGTGGCCCAGAACAATACCGTGCAAATCAAGCATGTGATCCAGACCCTGTCCCAGGAGTTTGCCCTGTCTCAGCATCCCCACAGCCGGAAAGGGGGCCTCATCGGCCTGGCCGCCTGCTCCATCGCACTGGGCAAGGTGGGCCTTTCACCCAAGGGACAGACACACCCATCCCGGCCTTGATGCTGACCAAGCCATCCAGATGCCTTCCTTCTCGAGACCCAGCAGGGTGTTGCAGACCTACATTTTATTACAACTCTGTCCACACCTAAGAGCAGCAAGGCCGGCTTTGTCGCCTTTCAGCCTGGTGTCCTAGGCATGGGCCCTCCTCTGGGAAGCGGGCTTGGGAAGGGTCTTTGAGCCCAGCCCTCACACAAAGGTCTGTGCACCTCCAAGGGAGCTGGGATGTCAGCTGGCACTGCAGGCTGCAGGGCCTGGGCTCTGACCCATTCTGAGCTGTCTTCCCATCTTCCTGCCCCCTTGCAGGACTCAGGGCTCTACCTGAAGGAGCTGATCGAGCCAGTGCTGACCTGCTTCAATGATGCAGACAGCAGACTGCGCTACTACGCCTGTGAGGCCCTCTACAACATCGTCAAGGTGGCCCGGGGCGCTGTGCTGCCCCACTTCAACGTGCTCTTTGACGGGCTGAGCAAGGTAACCGCCCTCCTCCTCACTGGGCTGCGCTCAGTTCGCCCACCTCACTTGACCTTCTGGGACCTTGGACCCCTTTTCCCAGATGCAAGCAGAGCAAACAAGCATGTGGCTGCAAGGGACACTTACTGTCTGTTGAATCTGATCATTTTTTAATGGACTTGCATTTACACTTTTTTTCATTTCTCTTTTAATTCATTTTTATTACATTTAGTGTAAGAATCAGTCTACCACACAGTCGAGGGAAGAAACTGATAATCTGGAACACTAGCCTCCCTGGTAGAAGGGGATGATGCTAAAGCCATCTTCCCCAGACCATACTTCCCTGTGGGGAGGGCAGTACTTAGTCTAGTTCATAAGCCCCCTAGAAAAAGCTCATGCTCTCCTCTGTGCCTCTCGCAGCTTCATGGAGTTCCCCTCCCAGGCGCAGAGCAGCCCTGCAATGCTGCTGCCCCTACAGAATGCCATGAAAGTTTCTAGAATATCAGCTTTGCAGCTCCCCGTTCCATCCTCCAGGAGTGGTGCGAGGACAAGTGCTTTAAGATTGGAAACCCCTGGGGAAGGCTGACGGGAAGCAACCACCTCACCCAGTCGCAACAGGAAACAGGAACCACAGCGGGTCCCAGGAGAAGTCCCTAAACAGAGGGAATTCCCTGCATCTGGCTCCTGAGCAGGCTCCGTTGCACCCACCCCCGCTTTCCTAGCCTTTCCCAAATGTGTTTGCTGAAAGCGGGGCCTGCTGGCTGTTCCAGGCTGTCCCAAGACCTGGGCTGCGAGTCTGCGGGACATCCCTGGTCTTGCATCCGACCATGACCCCCGCCTCTGTGTCACCTCCCCTCTCTGTGCCTCTCACAGCTGGCAGCCGACCCGGACCCCAATGTGAAAAGTGGATCTGAGCTCCTAGACCGCCTTTTAAAGGTATTCGTACTTTGTCCCCACTTTCATTTCCACAATCTGTTTCTTCCAACTGTCTGTACAGCTTAGAAATTCTATGACTAGGAATGTTCTTGAATTTAAAATATATTTTAAATTTACATGCAGTAAAATGTACTCCCTGGTATGCAGTTCTATGACAAGAATGTAGATCTCTATCACCATTGTCAAATACAGAACTGTGCCGTCACCCTAAATGTCCCCTTTTGTGGCCGCCACCTAGAGCAAAGCAGCTTGCCTGTCACCTTCCACACCAGCTGGCCCTGACAGCAGGGGCCTCGGCATTCCATCTAGACCACAGAGAGTAGAGTCTTGCCATTCGATTGATTCCCTCAACTTTGATTCCTGCTTTCAGTCTACCCATTTTGCTTGTCCTGTGGACTGGGACAGGATGAATACTGCAGAGGCCTCTCATGCCTAGCTCGGGCTCTGCCATTTTCTGCGGTGACCACCTGAGCGCTGGAGCCCGCTCTCGGCTCTCGGCAGCTCGCTTTCCTCTGATCCACAGGACATTGTGACTGAGAGCAACAAGTTCGACCTGGTGGGCTTCATCCCCTTGTTGAGAGAGAGGATTTACTCCAACAACCAGTATGCCCGGCAGTTCATCATCTCCTGGGTAAGGCCTGGCCAGACACTGTTTCTCCAGCCTCCAGTTTGGAGAGTCTTCTCCCTAGCACACCCTTGTCAGGCCCTTTGGCTATAGGATCCCTCCATGTTCTCCCTCGAATAGCCATTGACACCTGATAATTCAAAAACCTTATTCAGCTTTGCCCCCGAAACCCACCGTGTTGGCCCTGAAGGGGTCCAGTTCTTGTTGCCCCTGAAGGGTCCCAGTTCTTTCCTCACCCAGAGAACGCCCAGATTTCTCTCTAAAGCCAGCAGTGCTGCTCCCAGCAGCCCCACTCTTTCTAGCCTTGTCGGTCCTTCCCCATGCATCCCCTTTACCCCTGAGCATCCGAATTTCCTTAGAGTCAAATGACCATTCCCCTGCACATGTAATAAAAATGCTGGCTGTCCCTGGCATCCGCCTCCCCCATGGGATGCCCACACTGCAGGGAAATGCTGTCTCAGTGGGGTCCTCTTCCCACGCCCCAGTCCCAGAGGTTTGGTGAGCAGGAGACAGGGTTCTGGGCCGGGTGTGACTTCCCCTCCTGTTTCCTTCCCCCGGTCAGATCCTGGTTCTGGAGTCGGTGCCAGACATTAACCTGCTGGATTACCTGCCGGAGATCCTGGATGGACTCTTCCAGATCCTGGGCGACAATGGCAAAGAGATCCGCAAGATGTGAGTGGAGTGAGGGGCAGGAAGCTGCTGCCTGCTGCCACCCTCGGCTGTGCCTGCATGCTTCACACCCACAGACAGGCAGCGGCAGGAGGGCAGGAAATTCAATCTTCTTCCTGGCTCTTATGCTTTCCGCTTTAAGGAGCCAAGAGCCCCTCAATCCCCAGCCTCTGAAAATGATCACCCGACAAGTCCAAAAGCCAGGCCGCCCTCTGTGTGACTGTCCCAGCACGGAAATGGGGGCTGGTTGAGGCTCTTCCAGCCCTGGCTGACCCACGCTGTTTCCACTTTCCTGTTCTTATTCGTAGGTGTGAGGTTGTTCTTGGAGAATTCTTAAAAGAAATTAAGAAGAACCCCTCCAGCGTGAAGTTTGCTGAGATGGCCAACATCCTTGTGATCCACTGCCAGACCACGGGTGAGTGTGCGGGGCCCAGCCACGGCTGCCACTGCCCCCTCCGCAGAAGCACCTTTCACCATCTCAGCCTCAGTGAGGGGCAGGAGAGAGTTCTGGAAGGAGCGTTAGCCAGTGTGACACCGGGCCCTGGGTGAGGTAGAATGCTGGGTCTCTCACAGGCAGATCCAGGTTCTGTCACCACAGAGACACAGAGGTCCTTTCACCTGCTGTGTGTAGCCTGTGTGGAGTAAGATCTGGGGGTTTCCTTGCTGGCGAACTTGTCCGTAGCCCTGAGACTTGAAATGCTTGGAGCATGGGATTATGTGTCTGTTCGCTTTTGCTAAGTGTCAAACCACTACAAAACGTAATTGCCTAAAACAACAGTCACTTACCGTGAGTCTGTGGGTCACCTGGGTGGTTCCACTCACCTGGGCCAGGCTTGGCTGGGCTCAGTCATGCACCTGCTGTTAATGGTAGGGTTACTGGGGTGAATGGCCCAGGATGGCCTCGCTTATGTCTGGCAGTTATCTAGCTATCTGCTGGGACCGTGGGGACAGCTGGACCACATGTCTCGTCTTCCAGCAGGCTAGCCTGAGCACGCTCATAAGGTATCAGTGGGGTTCCAAGAGAGACAGTAGAAGTGAGCAAGGCCTGTTGAGGCCTAGGCTTCAACCAGCCACACCATCACTTCCACCACATCCCATTGGCCAAAGAAGCAAGGCCAGCCCAGATTCAAGGGGTGGTTAATTCTGAGGAGCAGAGTCCCAGTGCAGAGGGGCAGGGATGCACTGCCCTTACAGTTTAGCACAGGCTTGTTGCTCCATCACAGCCTGTGTCTGCACCTTTGGAAGGCAAAGCACACAGGTAGTAGAGCATTGGTGAGGCTGGAAGCCGTCAAGCCCTTGGGTTCCTCAGGCCTCCAGCCCCATCCTGTGAGTATGATCAGTGAGAGGGAGCACTCCAGCTGCTCATGCTGGCCCCTCTGAACCCCCTGATTCCCTTCCAGACGACCTCATCCAGCTGACAGCCATGTGCTGGATGCGGGAGTTCATCCAGCTGGCGGGCCGCGTGATGCTGCCCTACTCCTCTGGGATCCTGACTGCCGTCTTGCCCTGCCTGGCCTACGATGACCGCAAGAAAAGTATCCTTTGCTCTGAAAGAGAAGAATTGAGAGAATCCCCAAAGGGATTATGAAGTTGAGGGGCCCCGCATCAGGAGCTGGGGGCTCTCTTAGGATCCATCGCTCTTCCACAGTCTCCCTAGCAGGTCAGGAACAAGCAGTGGAGCCAAACCTGGATTAGGAAAGCCAGGGACACGGGGCTGATGCTGGCTGTCTCCACACCTTGCCTGGTTACTTGGAGATCTGGTGCAGTTCTCCCGGGCCTCAGAGTTCCAACCCTCTGAGCTCACACTGCCGCGCCTTGGGCTGGGGAAATCCCATTGGTGGGAGGGTTTAGGAGGAGGTCCCAAGAAAAGAAACAGGAGCATCTCACAGGGCACAGTGTGGCAAGGAGAGCAGGGACTCAGTTCAGACAGCCTGTCTGCCTGACGTAGACCCTGGAGGACTGAGCTCCAGACCAGGAATACCAGGTTTAAGGAAGACTCCCCTGGCTGGGGCTGCTCTATATTAACCCATTTTGTGTTGCTGTAAAGGAATACCTGAGGCTGGGTAATTTATAAAGAAAAGAGATTCCTTCACCTCTCAGTTCTGCAGACTATACAGGAAGCATGGTGCCAGCATCTGCTCGGCTTCTGGTGAGGCCTCAGGAAGCTTTTAGTCATGGCAGAAGGTGAAGGGAAAGCCAGCAGGTCACGTGGCAAGAGAGGGCGGAAAAGAGGTGGCAGGCTCTCTGAGAAAACCAGCTCCCACATGAATAATAATAGAAGAGAACTCATTTAATTCACTCAGTACCATGGAGAGGGCACCAAGCAGTTCGAGAGGATTCCACCCCCATGACCCAAACTCCTCCCACCAGGCCCCACCTCTAACACTGGGAATAACATGTCAGCGAGAGATTTGGAGGGACAGACATCCAAATCAGATCACACTCCTTACATCAGTGGACTAGGCATCAAAGAGGTGGCCAATGTGTGCAACCAGGGCCTGATGAAACTGGTCACCCCAGAGGATGACGAGCCGGACGAGCTGAGGCCCGGGCACAGGCAGGCAGAGCCCAACCCTGACGATGCCCTGCCAAAGCAGGAAGGCACAGCTAGTGGTGAGTGGACTCTGCCTCTACTCCTCGTCTCTTTTCAGGTGCCCAGGGAGCCAGAAGTCATAGGACTTGCCTTAAGCAAGCTCACTTAAGCAACCAGAACTACTTTATATGTGTCAGTCACATAATTGTAGCAGCACAACCTAGCGCAGTAGCAACATTGCTTCTCCCCATTCTGCAGACAGGACACAGGGAAGCTGAGCAGCGTGGCCACACACTCTCAGCTAGTGAAGGCTGGAACCGGATTGGAGCCCAGGCAGGCTGTCCCCAGCGGCCACGATCTTAACCCTTACTGCCTCAAAGACCATGACACCTTTCCTTCATCTTTTTCCTGGGTTCAGCTACAGGAAATAGTTATTTTCAGAGCAGGAAAGTTTGGAGCATGGAGGGAGGAGTACCAGGATTCAGGGCGCACTTGATTCTTGGCCATAGACATCCAGCCACCCAGAAGGCTAGCTGCCTTTGCCATGCGGGTCATTCTCAGGGCAGGAGGGGTTAGTTAGAAAGCTCTAGCTTCGATTTATTCTGTACTTGAAAATTCTATTGCCCAAGTAAGTGCCTTTAAAAAGTGAAATGGCTCTGCTGTCCTTTCGGACTCCTCTAACATAATTTTCTTGTTTATCTGTAACATAAACCACATTTATGGCCGGGCTGGGTAATTCCAGCTGGGAGGCTGAGGCGATCTGCATGAACTCAGGAGTTTGAGACCAGCCTATGCAACACGGCAAAACCCTGTCTCTACCAAAAAAAAAAAAAAAAATTACAAAAATTAGCCATGTGTGGTGGTGCGTGCCTATAATCCCAGCTCCTCAGGGAGGATCACTTGAGCCCAGGAGCCCAGGAGGTAGAGGTTGCAGTGAGCTGTGATCACACCACTGTACTCCAGCCTACACAACAGAGAAAGACCCTGTCTCAAAGCCACATTTATGCCAACTGGCATCTGGAATTTGACTCGAGATGTTACCTAGAATCCTGATGCTTTCGTATTTCTTGGGTCTCTGTCCTCACCGAGAGGTCACCAATCAGCTTTGGGGTGATGTCCTCCTTTGCAGAAATAGCCAGAGACTAAACTGAGGTACAACCCACTCAGATCTTTAAGGATAACAGAGTAAGGTCTGAGACCTGCCCCCAGGAGCCCAAAGAACAGCTGAGAATTCTCCCATTGCCATTCATGGACTTTCTTTTGAACAGCTGAGCAGAATCTCAAGCATGCATGCCACACCTCCTCCCGTGGGTTTTGGCTGGTAAAATCCAGCAGCTGTCCATGCTGGGCCCGTCTTGGGTGTCAGGTTACAGCTGTGCCATCACCACTGTGAGCCAGAGCAGCAAAACAGCTGGAGGCAGAGCAACACTCAGCTGGAGCATTGGTGGTTCAGTGGTAGAATTCTCGCCTGCCACGCGGGAGGCCCGGGTTCGATTCCCGGCCAATGCATCAGCTGAAAGCATTTTGGCAGCTCCTGGAAAAAGAAAACTTGGAGAAATAAGTTAACTTGGAGAGACAAGTTAGTGTGGGCCTTCTAAGTGAGGAGCTTTCTTACTGGGAGAAACTAGAAGACTCAGGGATGCACTGAAATATGAGTGTTTTATTTTTGTTTTCTAATTCTCATTTTAGAAAATTTGGAAAGTAGAGAAAAATGCAAAGAAATAAGACTGTCCCCAAGAGGCAATGAATATTCAAATTTTGGCCTATTTTTTCCAGTGTTTAATATATACACACATAGTTAGGATCATACAGCTTATACAGCTTTATGCTCTGTTTGTTTGAAGTTCACAGTGCCTCATAATCCATAGTCAGAAAATAGAATAATAGTTGCCTGGGTTTGAAGAAAAGGAAGAATTGAGACTGACTGCTTAGAGATACCCGGTTTCTTTTGGGGGTGATGGAGATGGTCTAGAATTAAATAAAGGGGATGGGTGCACAAGTTTGTGAATTTACCAAAAACTACCTGGTTAAACACCTGAAAATGGTGAATTTTTTGTTGTTTGAAATCTTATGTTATATGAGTTAGATCTCAATTTAAAAAAAAAAAAAATCAGTGTCTAGTCCCCTAAATTAGAACCCAACAGCCCTGCCCACCTTTCTGCTTATGTGGCAAGAAGTCAGTCCTGCTGGAAAAGAACCGTTCCATCCTGTGGGTTCTGGCCTCAACTAAAAACCTCCTTGCCAGCTGAAGCATTGGTGGTTCAGTGGTAGAATTCTCGCCTGCCACGCGGGAGGCCCGGGTTCGATTCCCGGCCAATGCAGCTTGTCTACCTTTTTAGATGGTTTTTCCTAAACATTTTTCACACAGCTGCTTGCCTAGGAGAGTATTACCCTAACCAGGATACATTCATGCTTCTTGGCTCTAGATTTTACTACCTCATAAACAGCATTTCTGCAGATGAAAAGCTCACTTTGTACTACTTCTCAGAGATGGTAACAGCTAATTTGGGGCCTTCACATCTACTCTCAGCCCTGCTTAGCTTGTAACTAACTCCTCACCAGTCTTTTACCAAGGTGCTCAGGAGAAAGTCCCTGCCAGCCGCAAGACAGAGATGGCTTTAGTGGTCGGGAATAGGTTCATCACAGCCTCTCCTGTTCACTCTTCCCTCTCTGCTCCGTCTGTTCCCACCCTGGCCCACCTGGCTGAAGACAGGACCTCCTGCCTGGTCTTCCTTGTTTAGTTGTGCCAATCTGCCGAAAGTACCACGTTCCTCATAGCACACCTCCGGGCAAGAACCTTTGCGTGTGTGCATATGTGCACCCTTGCCCCAACCTCCGGATCTTCTCCCTTCTCCTCGGACCATGGGACCTCCAGTCAGGGCAGCCTCTCACCTGTGCCTCTTCACTTGCTCTGGCTCCCTCTTGGACTGCCACTTGGGGGCATCCACAGCCCAGTGCCCTTTCCCTGGTTCTGAGCTCTTATGGCACTTAGTGTGTCCAGCCTGGGCCCCTTCAGGACATATCCTGATTGTCTCAGGAGTGGCAGCAGAGATTCTGGGGTCTAAACAACCTGCCTATGAGTCCTGGCTCAGCTGACTTTATCTCTCTTCCCCTTAGGCAGCTGCCTACCCTTTCTAAGCCTCAGATTTCTTATTTGTTAAGTAGGGTAACAAAAGTAATACCTAACCTATAGTATGATTGTGTGTTTCAGAAAAGATTTTTGCATATAAATCACTTAGTACGTGACAAACACTAACAGGTGCTTCGGTGTTGTTTTAGTATGTTTATGAGTGACTCACAGTGGGCACTGTGACTCACGCCTGTAATCCCAGCACTTTGGGAGGCTGAGGCAGGCAGATCACAAGGTCAGGAGTTCGAGACCAGCCTGGCCAACGTGGTGAAACCCCATCTCTACTAAAAATACAAAAAATTAGCTGGGCATGGTGGTACATGCCTGTAGTCCCAATTGCTGGAAACTGGCAGGCGGAGGTTGCAGCCCGATTGCGCCACTGCGCTCCAGCCTGAGTGACAGAGTGAGACTCCAGCTCAAAAAAAAAAGTGCCCAATCCTTCCCCTCAGCCGTCTCACCCTGCATGAAAGCACAGGAGAGATGTTAAGAGTGAAAATCAGGAAACAGTCTAAATTAATTTGAAGCCAATTTCTGATGCCACATGATTTCATCTATAAATGTGGGTATTTCTAAAAGATGCCCTCCAAGGGCTTGGAATCCTGGCTGCTGTTGCAGTCTATCCTGCCCAGCTTTCCCTCCTCACCTTTCCCCGGGCCCTGGTCCAGCAGTCAGACACCAGGCTCCCTGGGCCTTGGCACTGGGAGGACGAGCATCTCAGCAGGCCCAGCCCCCTGCTACAGCTGCCCCTGTCCCCTCCAAACTGTGCCCTGGGTCTACAGGGACAGGCGGCAGTACAGACATGGAAATAAAGGCCCCCTTTACTAGGAGAAAAGGTGTATGGCCTGCACCTAGACTAGCACTTCTCTAAGCCATAGGACAGAGTGAAAGACACAAGTTGCAGAAAATACACCGTGATCCCATTTATGTTTACAAAATAAGAAGTAGGACAGCGCAAGCCAGCACGGGATACTTGCCTACCCAGGGGAGTGGTGACCTACAGGTAGAGAAAAGTAAGACTGAAGATTCAGGAAAGAAAGAGTTGTGCTTTGTGTTTGAAAATTTTTAGAATGAGGATATATTTTACTTGTATAATTTAACACTTTTAAGAGGCCAAGCCTGGTATCATTTGAATAATGATATAAATAATGATCGTTTTGATTTATAGCCCATGGAATAATATCAATATCCAGGAGTCCATTATGACATAAATAATTGAATTAACTAATGGTGAAGAAGGGACAGCTCTGGGCATGGTGGCTCACGCCTGTAATCCCAGCACTTTTAGAGGCCAAGGTGGGTGAATCACTTGAGGTCAGGAGTTCGACACTGGCTAACATGGTGAAACTCTTTCTTTACTAATAAAACAAAATTGGCCGGGTGCAGTGGCTCACACCTGTAATCCCAGCACTTTGGGAGGCCGAAGCGGGTAGATCACAAGGTCAGCAGATGAAGACCATCCTGGCCAACATAGTGAAACCCTGCCTCTACTAAAAATACAAAAATTAGCTGGGTGTGGTGGTGTGCACCTGTAATCCCAGCTACTCAGGTGGCTGAGGCAAGAGAATCGGATAATCGCTTGAACCCAGGAGGCGGAGGTTGCAGCTAGCTGAGATCTTGCCACTACACTCTGGCCTGGTGACAGAGTGGCATTCTGTCCAAAAAAGAAAAAGTGGTGGCACTTGACTGTAATCTCAGCTAGTTGGGAGTCGTAGGCATGAGAATCATTTGAACCTGGGAGGCAGAGGTTGCAGTGAGCTGATATCACACCATTGTACTCCATCCTGGAGAGCAGAGTCAAACTGTGTCAAAAAAAAGAAGGAAGGAAGAAAAGAAAGGCAGGAGGGAGGGAATCACCATAAGGCAAATCCCACAGTAATGTTTGCAGCCCTGAGGGCTGCAGTCAATCACCGGGAACATGTTTGAGGGAAAATAGAATATTTGTCTAATTTCAAGTATCCTCCCCAAGATATTTATTAATTACAAACAGAAAAACAGTAGCCTTACAGGAGAGAAACCCAGCAGACACTGTCTTCATCAGGCGATGAGGTTAACGTCACCAATAATGAGGCCAGCAGATAACACACGCCCCCGGTAGGGTGCACTGAGGCTCGGCACTTCTGTGACATTACTCCAAAGATGTGTAACTCGCTACTCTTGAAAAAGTGCGAGACCAACCCAGACAGGGAGACAGTTCTGCAGTGTAACTGACCAGGGCTTTAAAAATGTCAAGTGTTTGAAAGAGACACAGATGGAGGGGCTGTCACAGATTGGAGGAGACAAAAAAGCCAGTTTAGCTAAATGCAGTGTGAGATCCTGGAACAAAAGGCCAGGAATGGAAAATCTTGTGATGTTCAAATTAGGGTAACCGTTTAGTTAATGGTGTTGAATCGTTTAGTTAATGGTGTTGAATCGACGTTAAACTTGTGAGTTTAATCACTGAACTATGGGGCCGGGCGTGGTGGCTCATGCCTATAATCCCAGCACTTTGAGAGGCTGAGATAGTCGGATCAGTTGAACCCAGGAGTTTGAAACCAGCCTGGGTAACATGGCAAAACCCCATCTCTACTGAAAATACAAAAAAAAAAAAATTATCCGGACTTGATGATACATACGTGCCTATAGTCTCAGCTACCCTGGAGGCTGAGGTGGGCTCAATCTCTTGAGCCCAGGAGGCAGAGATTGCAGTGAACCAAGGTTGTACCACTATACTCCAGCCTGGGCAACAGAGCTGAGACTCTGTCTCAAAAAAAAAAAAAAAAGATAATTGAACTATGGGTATGTACAATATTAGCGTTAGGGACTGCTGCCTGAGGATATACAAAGAATTCTCTACTCTTTTTGCATCTTTTCTATGCATCTAAAATTATTTCACAACTAAAAAAATAGGAATGTGGAATTTTTTCCCAGAGCGCTTCCCAGCCCAAACACTGCAGACTGCCAGCCCCTTCCACCCTCCTCAGTGCCATGAGAGCTGTGGCCAGTGCCCAGACAGGGGATGGGATCCTCCTGGCAGCCTTCCAGATCTAGAACATCTTGGCTCTTTAGGAAATTTGATTAGATGCCAAAAGAAAAAGGTTGGAATTTAAAAGTTATTCCTTAACGGGGAAAAAATTAATAGTTGATGCCAGATAGATGCTTTTCTACCCTGGGTTGTGTAACAGTAAGTTAAATACTGATGACATGTATTGAGTTGGCCACTTGGAGGAAGTCTCGGGCACAGTGTAGTCACAGTCCTTTCCCCAAAGTCATTTTTTAAGCCCTTTATTGAGATAGAATTCATATACCACGCAATCCACCCAGCATCAAGTGTACAATTCAGTGACTTTTGTAGATTCACAGGGTTGTGTAACCATCACCACAAGCAATTTTAGAATATTTTCAGTGCCCTTGAAAGAATCCCTTAGCTATTATACCCTATTCCCCCATCTCCTCCAGTCCTAGGCAACCTCCAGTCTACTTTCTCTCTCCATAGGTTTGCGTGTTCTAAACACTTTCAAGAAAGGGAAACATACAATATGTAGTCTTTTGTGATTGGCTTCTTTCACCTAACACAATGCTTTTAAAGTTCATTCATGTTGTGGCATGCATGAGTACTTCTTTCCTTTTTATTGCCAAATCATAGTCCATTGTGTGGCTATACCACACCTCATTTATCCATTCATTTGCTGATAGACATTTGGGTTGCTTCTACTTTTTGGCTGTTGTAGATAATGCTGATGTGAACACAACTGATGTACCAGGTTTCATGTGGCTGTAAGTTTTCATTTCTCTTTGGTATATACCTAGGAATGGAACTGCTGAGTCGTGTGCTGACTCTGCGTGTAGCCTTTTGAGGAATGGCCAGACTGTTCTCCAAAGCAGCTTGCATCATTTTACATTCCCACCAGCGATATACGAGGGTTCCAGTTTCTCCACATCCTCACCAACACTTGCTGTTATCTGTCTTTTATTTTAGCCATCCTGATGGTCCAATAATATCTTGTGGTTTTGATTTGCATTTTCCTGACAGCTAAGGATGCTGGGTATCTTTAATTTTAAACATCCATTCTCCTCAGGCCAGTGATCCCCTCTGAGATTTGCTGGATGTGTTCAGCACTGATGTCCCCTCCTTGTGAGATCACTGTGCCTTCAAACTTACAAGCGTGGGGTCTATCCCAAGAGCTTTGGAGAATGACTGGGCATTGGATCCTCAGGGCTCCAGAGCCATGGTCCTTTTGAGGAGCCTGAATCAAGGTTTAGGGCACTGGAGAGTTTTGTGTGTGCTTGTCACAGGGGTCTTGTTTATTCAAGAGACCTGATAGCTTTTCATGACCGCTTGTTCCTCTTCCTCTCCCAGGAGGTCCAGATGTTTCCTGTGACTCCAGCTTCAGTTGCGGCATCAGTGTCTTCACTGCAGCCAGGTAAGTGGTCTGTTTCAGCCAGACGGTTTGTGGAAACTGATCTTTCCTGGAGGCAGGAGATTACAGCGATGACCCAAGGCAAACACTGCTCACGGCTGCTTCTTTTGGGACACCGTCATACACAAAGGAGTTACTTGATGAGGGAATCTGAAGGACAGTGAGCAAGCCCACCCCACCCAGGCTGATGGATAGATAGGGTGGATTAGAAGCTATTGGGGGCTGGGTGTGATGGCTCACGCCTCTAACCCAGCACTTCAGGAGGTTGAGGCAGACAAATCGCTTGAGTTCGGGAGTTCAAGACCAGCCTGGGCCACATGGTGAGACCCTGTTTCTACTAAAAATACAAAAGATTAGCTGGGCATGGTGGCACGTGCCTGTGGTCCCAGCTACGTAGAGGGGGCTGAGGTGGGAGGATCACTTGAGCCTGAGGTGGGCTGAGGTTGAAGCGAGCTGAGATCATGCCACTGCACTCCAGCCTGGATGACAGAGTAAGACATGCCTAAAAAAAAAAAGGAATAAAAGAAAATGGATTGTCCTTGCTTATTTTGAAAAACATTTTTTTTAAATTAAGCTATCGAAGATCAGTAAACGAAAGTTGTGATAATAAAAGTACAGCCCATACATGGTGACTGCAGTGAGACACTTACAGGTGCCTTGACTCAGCGCCTTCTGTTTGTCCAGGATGATGTGGGGCCAACAAGACTGACAAGGGAAGTCTGTTCAAGGACAGCCTGGAGCGTGGGCAGTCATTAATCATCTCTAAGTTTAAAGCTAAATCACAGACCCCAGGAGCCGTCCTCTCATGGGCTCCTAGGTCAGCTGTAATGGCACCGTCTTCCACATGGGGGCAGTGCAGGCCAAATAGCAAAATAATTCTCTTTGCAGCTCCCTCCAGACCCCCTGCAAGGTGATGGGACTCCCAGGGGAGAGTGCTGTCACGGTTCTGCTCTGGCCTGAGTCCCCTGGACTTGCCCCATGTCACTTTTTCTTTGGGTGGCATTGGCACCTCTGGGGCTAGAGTGGATGGTGGGTCTCATACAGGGGTTTCTTCCCTCTGAGCTAGACAGTGAACCTGGGCCCTAGGAGAGCCAGTCACTCATGAAAAGAAAATGTAGACTCTGCCCCAAGAGACTTTCCTCCCCAGACCCCTAGGATCCCTCCCCTGTTGATGTCATTTGTGAACTTATCCTCATCCCTCAGCACCCCAAGCATGTTTTCCAAGCACGCAGGTACAGCTAAGTATAAAACGTGCCCCTAGACGCCCCCACATTGGTGGAGCAGATCAGTGAACATTGCCCATTCTCTCGTTTTCACTTAGTTGTCACACATTGCAGTGCACCTGCCTGTGCTCACCGCTGCAGGCCCCAAGTTAAGAGTCCGCCCCGAATGTGTCCCTGACCTTTAGTTACTCTAGTGGCGAGGCAGAGGAGTAGGCAGGAAGTTACTGGAAAGGGGAGCGATTGCTGTGAGGGGTGAAGTTACTGGAAAAGGAGGGCCATGGTACCCGAGCCCAGGCACTGAGAAGAGGGGCTGCGCATAACAGCTAACACCAGGGAACGTAGCGAGGCTTCCAGGGCCCCGTGCGGTGCTTAACCTTTGTGTTGGATCCTTTAGCTTTCTCTGAGTCCTATGGGGTCCGTAGTATTATTTTCATGGTAGGGATGAGAAGGGAGGGAAGAACAGGGGCTGCTCTGTGGACAGTGGATCTCAGAGGGGCTCCGGTGGACACAGACCCGCTAGGAAGCCACCACCATTTTCCCCATCAGAGGGGATCGGGGCTCCGGCTGGGGAGGGGGCAGCATGTGGAGAAAGTTGGGTGGGTTTGAGCTCCATGTTGAAGGTAGAACTGACAGGACTAGCCGATGGTGGGATGGGGTAGGCAGGAGAGAGGCAAGGGAAAGACTGCCTTCTGGAAGTTTGGTGTGAGCCAGACCTTGGCTGTCCTGGTGTCATTTGCGCGCTGGGGCAGGAAGGAAGAGCAGGTTTGGTTGGGGCAGTCAAGAGCTCTGGTCCAAGTAACTCTGAGCGTCCCAGGAGAAGCGGGGAGGCAGACTCAGGTACTGGGTCCTGGAACCCAGGGAGCAGTCGGACAAACATGCAGGGACTGGTGTGTCCTGCAGAGGGCTTAACTTTTGAACTGGAGACTGTGGAGACAATGTCACAAGTGGGAACCGCAGGATCCTCCCTCTGGCACCCAAAAGCCTGTGGTAGACTTGTCTCTGTAATCTGGGCTGTGGGGATTAAGGGGGAAGTCAGGGGAGGTCTAGGAGAAGGCAGAGGTTGGGCTTAACCCGTGGGATGCAGAGGGGCACAGCTGTGCACCGTCTCGCTGGAGAGACTGCGCTGTGGTGGCTGCGATGCGCCTGCGGGACCCCTCAGTTCTTGTGTTAAGGCCAGGAACTGCTAGACTGGAACCAGGGTTTTGGTTTATACCTGTCATCCAGGAGCCGATGCCAGATCCTACCTAAAATCCAAACCGTCCTACCTAAAAAACAACAACAAATGATATAATGCTTCCTGACTCCTGGTGACAGAGGTCCCTGCGTGGCAGCTGCATCGTCTGCGTCACCAGCTGTGCTCAAGAGCTGGGCGCGTTCAGAGTTATAAAACCAGAGCCAAGATGCTTGCCCAGCCCACTACCTTTTTCCCACAAGTGATACTGACACAGTGAGACTGAGCTTGGACACAGTGGGCTCGTGCAGGGTCACCAGATAGCCAGCCCCACCCTGTGATTCTTCAGGTGCACTGCTTGCCCAGGGCACCACGTGAGGTCACCAGTTTACTTAGTTCAGGTCTGCCCATGGTGGCGGCCGGAATGGAGACTCCTCCCATGGCAGAAAGGCATTCCCGCCTGGCAGAAAACTGCCATGGTGCCGGCAGTCGTGTGCCTCTTGAATGGCCATTGACCTTTGGAGAGCCTGATGAAAGCTATGGACCCTCCTCCAAAAACATGCACATCCACTGCTGTGTGCAGTGGCTCATGCCTGTAATCCCACACTTTGGGAGGCCAAGGCAGATGTATTACCTGAGGTCAGGAGTTTGAGATCAGCCTGGCCAACATAGCAAAAAAGAAAAAAAAATTAGCCGGCTGTGGTGGTAGTTACCTGTAATCCCATCTACTTGGGAAGCTGAAGCAGGAGAATTGCTTGAACCTGGGAGGTGGAGGTTTCAGTGAACCAAGATCATGCCACTACACTCTAGCCTGGGTGAAAGAGCAAGACTCTGTCACACACACACACAAACACACACACACAAAATGCACATCCATATGAAATGCTGAATGCACTTTCAAGGATCACCATGGAAGCAATCCTTGCATCCCAGATCTTTTTATAAAAGATTTCTCACTTGGACCGAAACACGGAGAATTAACTGGCTACACCGAAGAGCAGAAGCCTCCCTCTTCCTTGTCCCTCATCTCTCCTCTTCCTGCGATGCTGGAGAAGCTCCTAGTGGCCCCAGGCTTCACCACAGAAGAAAGCCACCTGGAAAAGCAGGGGGCGACGATGGCTTAGGTCTGGGTTCCTCCACCCTCCAGAGCAGGGGAAATACATGGGCGGTTGAAAATTGGACCTCCCAGGGAGGGGTGGAGAATAAAGGAACCAGGATGGCGGAGGCATGCTTGCAGCTGAGGAAAGGGTTACGAGAGAAATGTCTCCCCTGGGTATGCTGTCTCTCGTGACTGCTCTGAGTGGTGGAGCCAGCTGCCTGGATCCACACCCTAACTCCAGCACGCCTGGCTGTGGCCTTGGGCAAATAGCTTGATTTCCCCCACCTCAGTTTCCTCATCTTTCAACTTAGTGTAATGATAGTACAGACCTCAAAGGGATATGGGGCTTCAATGAGTTAAAGTATATAAAGAACAGCCAGGCATGGTGGCTCACGCTTGTAATCCCAGCACTTTGGGAGGCCAAGGCAGGCTGGTTGCTCGACCACGGGAGTCAGAGACTAGCCCAGGACAGCATAGCAAAAACCTGTTTCTACAAAACATACAAAAACGAGCTGGGTATGATGGCACATTCCTGTAGTTCCAGCTACTCAGGAGGCTGAGGTGGGAGGATCAGTCGAGCCCTGGAGCTCAAGGCTGCAGTGAGCCGTGATTGCACCACAGCATTCCAGCCTGGGTGACAGCGCAAGACCCTACGCTAGCCTGGGTGACAGAGCAAGACTCTGTCTCAATAGTAATAATTTTAAAAAGTTTTTTAAGCATGTAAAGAACATAGCATGATGCCTGGTCCACAGAAAGCACTTTACACGTATTAGCTACAGTTGTTATTACAAGAACCTTATTACTGCCATCTTACAAAAGAGGAAACAGACCCAGAGAGGTTAACTTCTTGCCCAAAGTCACTCAACTAATTAGCCAAATTGGAATTCAAGCTAGGTCTGCCTGACTCCAGAGCCCACGCATGTGACTTTATCAGTTGCAGTTGGACAGTTCAGAAGTTTTGCAGTTGGCCTCCCTAACTCAGTTGATGCAGGAGTTCTCAAACAGGTTTTATATGAACAGTCCCCACTCTGACGCCCAAGCAGTTGCCTGAGGTCATGATGTTTTCAGTGACACCAGTTCTCCTGGGGTAGCTGGCTGCCCTCTACATAAGCAGGCAGAAAGTTCTAGAAATCAGTATTTCCCAGCTTTCAGCATCTGCTGATTGAAAAAAATTTGTAATTACATTTTAAAAAGCAACTTCACTTTCAGAAGCAACTCTGTTTTTAGATTTACCTCTCTTCTAGTTTGATTAGAGATGTAACCTGAAGACCGTAAAAAGTTAGACAGAAATGAATTGCTATCTCCCAGAGAGAACAACTGGAACTTATTATTATATTTATTGGTAGTATCAGAAGCATTATTCAATAAGTCTATATTTTAATAGCCATGGCAGTGCCATGCGTTTGGAAATTGTAGTACATGTATGTGTTAAGACATTCGTTATAAGATGCTTTATGAGAAAATGCTCCGTGAAAATGGAATTTTGTAGACACCTTGAAATAACTCAGAAGCCCTCAGGAGTGACTCGTCTAGACTTTTTGGAACTGATGCTGAAATGTATTTTAAACTGTGAGTGAGCTCCCTCTGTTCTTGATGAGTAAGGTAAGCCAGGACAGGAGGGTGCTACATCTCAGGCTCCAGCCCAGGAGCTGGGAAGCTGAGCGCATCATGCAGTGTGCCCCTCTAGGAAGAGTGCAGGGTCCCAGAGCCCCAGTTCCCCTGCTGAGCATGCGCAGAGCTTGGCAGTGGCAGCCAACCCTGCCCAGCAGAGCAGCCAGGAGCTGACAGCAGCTGGGATCTTGACCCTCCCTTTCCCAGGCACTAAGATCAGTTTCCCTGGCACTCTAGAGTCCACCTGCTTCTTGTGACCTCCATCTCCAGCCAGGCAAGGGAAGAGGGGCCCAGGGGGAGTGTCTCCAGCCCAGGGAATGAGTGCTTGGTATATGTCCTCATGCCCTCGGACAAGTCTCGTACTGCCTCTGGACTTGGGGCTTGCTCATCCGTGCCTTGCAGGATTGGGTTACCTGCCCGTGAGGTCCCTTTCAGCGATGAGGTTCTGGGTTGGGTACGGCAGCAGCCTGAAGATGCCCATATCTTCAGGTTCGCTGTGTTCAGGTGTTAGCTAGTCAGAGAACGTTAATATGAGAAATGCTGCCAGTTCACATACTGGATCCCTGAAATGCTGCCATTCTTTGGCTGTGACACAGCACCGCTTGCAGGAGAGCCCCCACGGGCTGGCTAGCAGCATCTCAGGGCCACTGTGCACTTCAGAGCTCTGCTTGCAGAGGGGCTGTCCAGCCTGGTGTCTTGGCCCTTTTGGATTCTGAGTGTGCCCTGCGCAGATGGGGAGCATCAGCTTCCCCCTTGTCCTCTGTCTCTCCTTCTTTTTCTTTTTTTTGAGACAGGGTCTTGCTCTGTCACCCAGACTGGAGTACAGTGACATAATCATAGCTCACCATAGCCTCAACTGTCTGGGCTCAGGTGATCCTCCTACCTCAGCCTCCCAAGTGGCTGGGACCCTCAGAATGTGCCACCACATCCAGCTAATTTTTAAAAATTTTAATACAGGCAGGGTCTTGCTGTGTTGTCCAGACTGGGTTTTGAACTATGGCCTCAAGTCATCCTCCTGCCTCAGCTTCCCAAAGTGCTGAGATTTCAGATGTGAGCCACTGTCTCCCCTTCTGACAAGAAAAGACACTGAAAAGTGTGTGCTAACCTCCTTCCACTGACACCTGGAGCTGCCAGGTATCCCCTGGGATTGGAGGGGCCGGTCCACACAGGAGCTGCCATTCTACTGCCCCTCCCAGGGGACAGTGGAGGTGGTACCACCAGGGACCCTCTCTGAGCCTGCTGTCCTGGTCAGGAGGCTGAGCTGTGTTGCGGGTGAGATTATTCTGGAGTCGGACTGATCAGATCCAGACTACCACCGCCCCTGGCTGTATAACCTTGGGCAGGTTACTTCATATCCGTGTGCTTCAGTTCCCTCTTCTCCGAAATGGAAGTGGCGTGCCTTAGGTCTTAGGGCTTTTTAAGGAGTGACATGAGGCTGTGTAGGAAAGTGCCCAGCAGAGCGTTCACTTTTCAGAACCATCATGGCTGTCATCATTACCAGAGCTGTTATTCCCCGGGGGCTCAGACACACCACTAGGCCTTCCCCATGCCAGCGGAGTAAGGGACCTGGTCACGGCACTGCCTTCCTCCTCACCAGCAGCTCCAGGGCAGTCCCGAGTCTCCCAGGGAAACAAGGAAAAACAAAGCCTTCCTCCCTGGGGGCTGTTTCAGCTAAGCTTGTTGTAGTGATTTGCCAGACACTGGGTCCTTGTGACACCCTGGACCCTGGCAGCCGACATGTCCCTGTGGCTCCTGCTGGAAAGGGGCTCACTACAGACTTTGGGGCTCACAGGGTCAGGAAAGACCAGGTTGGGGGTGGGGGGTGGCTTCTGTGCATCTGCTTTGCATAAGGCCCTGGGCTGCAGGGAGGCATCTCTTTCACCGCCAGGACACGAGCTTCTCTAGCCAGGGGATTCTGCCGGTCCAAGAAGTATATGGAATAGAGCACAAGGGAAGGAGCTCTGCAGGAGGCAAGCCAGGGTGGGCAAAAGAGGGACAGGGAGTTAGAACAGTAAATGCTGGCCGTCAGCCGAGGGAGCAGCTAGGAAACTGCCAGAGATGACAAGAAAACACTCAGAAAGCCCTGGCGTGGACTGCCGTGTGACCTCTGCGGCAGCCACATGGCTACTGAGCACCTGGTGTCTGCTCTGGACCAAGGTGCACCATAACCATGAAATGCCCAGCAGGTCCCAAAGGCTTATGGCACAGAATAGAATATAAAGTATTTGGTTGGGAATATTTATATTGGCCATTATATTGATTACATGTTGAGATGCTAATATTTGTGATACATTGGGTCAGTTAAAACATAGCATTAAAATTTATTTCATTTGTTTCTTTCTCCTTTTTAATTTAAAAGTGAAAGATGTAAAATTACATCTGTGGCTCTTGTTGTATTTCTGCTGGACGGTACTCTTGAGAGAAACTGATTAAGAGATTGGTGGAGCCGGTGTTTAAAACCGCCGTGGACTCCTCTGCCTATGCAGTACTGTCCTTGTCTGTCTCAGGCTAGCAGAGATTTAAGTGTTTTGGCATCCTCAGAAGACACTAGGAACTTCCAGCCATGTGGCCGCTAGAGAGATCACAGTGGTTACCCACCCAGAGGCTCAGTTCTGGGCTCTGTGGCTGTATCACATGCCCAGAGCTCCTGGCCACCAGAGGATAGATGTGCCCACTCTCGCCCCTGGAACATGCACCATGGGGATCATCAAACCATATTAAATAGCAATTCCTCTCAGCAATTACAGAGCGCAGAATTGTGCCCTTTAGGGATTCACATCAAATGAGCTTCAGAGAGGCTGCAAGCGAGTGAGGAAAGCACAGCCATCAGTTCCTGATGCAAATGAATAATTGAGCAGCCTAGAAATGCCACAGAAGACCATTTTGAACTGGCAGGGAACTGATCTGCCTGGCCCAGGTCCTCGGGAAATGCAGCCCCTGGCCTGCACCTGTAGGCTCCGTTTGAGAAGTACGGTGTAATGCGTCGGTAGGAAGGGAGTGCCTCCCCGACATCCTGACATTTTCTATCCATGCTGTCCCCACGCTTGAAAATCCAGCCTGTGCCAGGGAGCAGTGCTTTGGGTGGAAAACAAACTCTTAGCCTCCCAGCAGCACCCGCTGTCCCACAGGCTGTTTAGCAGGACTTTGGGGATCAGCAAGGCTTCAGTCCACAGAAGCCAGGGGGCTTCCTGTGCCCACCAGAACAAAAATACATCCTGAACAATATCAGTTTCTCATAGGTAGAGGCTCTGTTACCACTTCCCCAACTCCAAGGTGCACATTTTGGCCTCACAGGCAACTCTCATGGCGTCTCTCCTAGGCCAGATGTGCTGAGTGCCCTGGAGCAGGGTGCAGTGACAAGGCACAGTGACTAGACTCAATCCCTGACCTCACTTGAGAAACATCCATCAGGTGGCCGGTGAAGGGCCTGGCAGAGGTCAACAGTTGTTATTGGGACCTTCCCTCATACGGTCTGGATCTGGTGATTTTGTTTTATCAAGAAAGGGTCTAAACATCATGGTCTGAGCCTGGTCAGGTCAGCTCAGTGACTTGGAGAGGGTTTCTCCTCCTGTACAAGCCAGGCTAGTGCTGGAGAAAGAAAAGGAAATGAATGGGAGCCCAGCAGATCCGTCCTTGTCCCCCAAACATGGTTATCATGGTTCCAGCCCAGCATCAAGCTCCAAATGCCTTTGGAAAGGGAGAGAGAGAAGCCCCCCTTCAAGCCACTGGGCTGGGCTGGGCAGGGCTAGTGGGAGACCAGCAAGGATGTGTGGGATCGGGTCATCCCTGGCCCCCGACCACACTTCCCAGGACAGTGGTTAGCAGTGTGTGGTACAGGATGTGCAGGCCCAGGTGGTGCCCTGACTGCGTGGGAGAGGGCTATGGTGGGCTTCACCTCTGCTCTCCCTCCCGGTCTTACCCACAGCACTGAAAGAGCTCCAGTGACCCTTCACCTCGACGGGATTGTGCAGGTCCTAAACTGCCACCTCAGTGACACGGCCATTGGGATGATGACTAGGATTGCGGTTCTCAAGTGGCTCTACCACCTCTACATCAAAACTCCTCGGAAGGTGAGCCCCGGGCCCCTCCAAGCCAGGGGGCCTCTTCTGGGTCCGCCTTGGTTTTCTGGGCCCTGCTCGTGGTTGGTAGGATTTTTGTCATAGCACTTCGACAGAAACCCTGGCCAGCAGAGAAGTGACAGGTGCTACGAGGAGCCCTCGGTGGGTCGGGGAGGGAAGTGGTCCATGAAGACCTGAGGGACGCTGCGCCGAGCACAGTTCCGGGGCAAGGAGCGCACTCATGGGCACCCCTCCTTCTCCCTCTCCAGATGTTCCGGCACACTGACAGCCTCTTCCCCATCCTACTACAGACATTATCGGACGAGTCAGACGAGGTAGGTCACCACTGCCACCTGTCCTTAAGGAACGTTGGCTGCCCTGCCTCCCTTTGTTAGTGACTAATGCGCTCTTAGAGCTGAGATATGCCCATTTTGGTATGGTGCATCCTTCCTAGAGGTAAAGCTGGGTTTAAGACTCACTTTGGGGCCGGGCTCAGTGGCTCACGCTTGTAATCCCAGCACTCTGGGAGACCGAGGTGGGTGGATCACTTGAGGCCAGGAGTTCAAGACCAGTCTGGCCAGCATGGTGAAACCTCGTCTCTACTAAAAATACAAAAATTAGCCAGACATTGTGGTGTGCTCCTGTACTCCCAGCTGCTCAGGAGGTTGAGGCGGGAGGATTGCTTGAACCTGGCAGGCAGAGGTTGCAGTGAGCCGAGATCGTACCGTTGCACTCCAGCTTGGGTGACAAAGTGAGACCCTGTGTCAAAAAAAAAAAAAAAAAAAAAAAAACTCACTGGAGACCCTTCTGGAGCACCTGGGGCAGGGTGTCAGTGAGGGAGGTGGCAGAGGGTAGGCGGGGAGCTTGGTCTTGGGGTCAGGCTGCCCAAAGGCAAGACATTTAGTATCTCCGCATCTCAGCGTCAGTTTTCCTCTGATCAGTGGGGGCAGTAACCACGGGGGATGTAAGAGCAAAATGATCCATGTAAAATGCTAAGCGCCGTGCCAGCCCCTGCAGCACGCTCGGTTAGCGCTGCTTGTGTTACCCATTTCAGCTGGACTCCATTGTGATCTCTAGTTTGAAATTAGACTCTTAAGCTTTGCCTTTTGGGGGCCACCAAGAGCTGCTGGTGCAGAGGGAGAGGCTGACCCAGATCCCAGGCAGCAGGAGGGAGCCCTCCGTGAGAGCCAGAGCGCAGAGGCTGGCCTGGGAGGTGGAGGGGGCACCTGGGTCCTCCTGTCCTCTGGGCGAGAGTCTCTCCAGTCACACACGCCTTTCTGCACACCATTCTCAGCCATGCCTATTGCGTGGTGTTCCTTTATGGGGCTCCCCTGCCTCCCAGCCAAGCGGCAGGATTTGCAGCTGGGCATGCTTATTGCACGGCAGCATCCCATTCCTCTGTCCCTACCCGCCCTTCAGGCTGCGTGTCAGATGCTGACGGTCTAAGCCCAGCCTCAACCCACTTTCCTTTTCCGAGCTCCAAGGCATTGTGAGCTGCGGGCAGAGCTGTATCTCCATGAGGCAGCAGGCTTGTGGATCAACAGACCTGCCCACACTGCAGAGAGTGGACGAGGCTGGTTTGGGGGAAGGGAGCGTGCTGTGGCTCACCATTCCCCATGGAGTGAGGCTCTTCAGTCTTCCCTGGGCTGGTGCCAAACTTGAGGGGCCCAGGCAGCTGTCCTGCAGCCTGAATTTACTTTCCTGATCCTGGGCTGAAGAGAGAAATGGACAGGCAGGTATCAGCCTCTAGATCCTCTGAGGTTTTCTGCATTACCAGGAAAATCCAAAACAGATGGTCTGTGAGTGTGCCCTTGGCCTCTCCTGCCTAGCCCCCACCCCCATGCACACACACACACACACACACACACACCCTCTCTTCCTGCACCACCCCCTGCAGTGCGAGGCCCAGGTGGACGTGGCCCCATTCTGCCTGGAGTTGGGAGTGACTCACTGCACAGTCACAGCCCTCATTTCAATACAAAAAGGAAGAGCAGAACTTTGCCGATTGGTTCCTTCCCTAGGACTTCGCTGGAAGCAGCTGAGTTTTCAGTCCTTTAAATTGAGTTGTTTAATCCCATCCAGCTTTCTGTGCTGGAAATTGGTTTTTGTGTGCGTGTGCATTTAAAGGGAGCGGGTGGAGATGCAGTCCATTAAACAGCGCTGTTCAGGCTTCGGCTGTGGAAACTCGATTTGCTGAAGTGCCAAATGTTGCCAGGGCTTTGGGGCGCATGTTGTGGGCCTGCGCTGGGGAGAGCATGGAAGCTGCTCTGGGGGACAGTTGAGGACAGTTGGGGGAACCATAACGCCAGTGAAGAGCCCCTGCTTCCCTTTCTCTCTAGAGGAGGGATTTGGGGACCTTAATCGTCAGCGGTGAGTCCTGATTCTGCCACGTCCTGGTTCCTTTCCAGAATCACATTCCTCATTGTCCCCTGCTTTGTCTTTGCTGAGCCTGAGGGTGTGCTGTGTGTTTGGCAGTGGGAACACAGCCATGAACAAGATAAAGCCCATCTTCTCCTGAAATTTCCTTTCTAGGATATCTAGAAAGTGCTCTCGGGATTTTTCAAATATTTCCATACACAGCCCTGATCTCAAATTGGAGCTCTCTGGGATTCAAGACTATGAAAGCCCATTTGGTCGAGCAGGAGCACAGACAGGCGGGTCCCCTCCCACCAAAGTCCTCACTCATGAAGGTGAACCTCGGTGCTCCCTGCGAAGGCTCTCACATCCAGCTAGGCAGCCCCGCAGCACTGGTTGTGGTGGAAGATTCTTAATTGTAGGAAGTCATTACCGTGGGAGGAACCACGCTAGACCCTTCACCTGTGTCTGTAGAACCCTCACGTTGGCTCTCTGGGGGAAGTCCTCTTACTTCCATTTTGCAGTTCAGAAAACTAAGTCCTGAGGGGGTCCTGTGACGTGCACACAGCCAGAGGGTGGTGGAGTCCAAACCCAGATCCAGATCTGTTTGACACCAAAGCCCGGCCCTTTAGTTGCTTCCTCACCAGGCTCGAATCTCACCCAGCGTGTTCCCAGCCCCCACGTCAGCAGCGGGACAGGGAGCTTGTGTGTGGATGTATCTGCCTCCTCATTTCCTCATGATTTCACCAGGGGAAGGCTTTGTAGTCTTTTTCTCTTGTTCCAGTTCTTAAGTGTGGAGAGGTGTATATATTTTTTGTTCTTTGGGGAGTTTTTTGAGATGGAATCTCGCTCTGTCACCCAGGCTAGAGTGCAGTGGTGCGATGTCCTCACTGCAACCTCCACCTCCTGGGTTCAAGCAATCCTCCTGTCTCAGTCATGATTACAGACAAGAAGCTAGGTTTACAGACATGCACCACCATACTCGGCTAACTTTTTGTTTTTTTTAGTAGAGATAAGCTTTCACCGTGTTGGCCAGGGTGGTCTCGACCTCTTGACCTCAAGTGATCTGCCCGCCTTGGCCTCCCAAAGTGCTGGGATTACCAGCATGAGCCACCATGCCCAGCCAGTATGTGTACTTTGGAAAAGCCCCGCCTTCAGCCCCCATATCCTTCATCTGCTTTTCTTATTGATCTGTAGCAGCTCTTTGTATATTTGGGACATTCACTTCGTCATCTGTGTTGCAAATGTCTTGCTCCCCTGGGACGGTTGTGTTAAACCCACATGCTCCTCCCTCTTGCTGAGAGCCACTGCTGTCAGGGGACAGTGCACTCAGGTGTTGGTGATGCAAGAGCTGGCATGGGCACAGCAGAGCCTCAGAGACTCAGCGCTGCCATCTCTCACAGTCCCAAAGGCGCGTGGCTTCACTGGGGTGTCTCGTCTGCCATTGTTCCCCAGTTCCACCAAGTGACACCTCGTTAGTCTCCGCCCTCTAGCATCTTCAGTTGTCTCTGCCTTCCCATTATTCAATATAAGTGGCTGTTTCCTCAGCACCGCCTGCTCCTTGCAGACATTATCTGAAAATCCCTTTTGTCAAAAAGAATTTGCAGGTGTCAAATTAATATTCCTGGCACTGATGTAGAAATCCTCCCATAGCTACAGATCCAGTTGTTTTTTAGGTGAAAACGTGACCCTGATTTCCACCGTGCAGAATGCAGGGTGCATGTTCACAGCATCCTGCTGGGTCCCTGTTTGGGAGGTGGGGCTGCTGCTTCCCCTGCCCAGAAGATGCTAATGGTCGGCTGCCTGGCAGCCAGGCAGCCGCCATGCTGCCTGAGTGATTTCTGCCTGTAAGATGGCCATAACCCCCCCTGTGAATATCGATGGGATGGGGGTCCTCTCCATGGTCCCGATGGTGAGACCTCGGGTGGTCCCCAACTCCTAGGCACACCGCCTCCCAACCCTCATTTAGAAGTCTCAGGGTGATCACAGTCTCAGGAAAAACCTGGAAGGATATCTATTCCCCTCTGAGTGAACGTGGACGTCCTGGACAGGTGGCCGTGACCCCGCCTTGAATCCTAGCTCTGAGCCTTCCTTTCCAGGACCCTGGGCAAGGAGTTTCACCTCCCTGGGCCTGTGAAAGGGGGCTAGTGATGTCTACACCTGCCTCATAGGCGTGTTGAAAGAGAAAGTATAAAGCCCCTACCCAGATCTCAGCCCCTTGTAATGACCTGTCTATCATTAAAAGTTTGTTTGGGCAACTTGGCCTGTCACTGTGGTGAACTCCGCCATGCAGGAGCCAGGCTCTTCCTAGTCCTGTGCGCCATCTTGATGTCCTTCAGTAATGCTTTAGAGTCTTTTTTGTAGGTTTTATTTGCTCCTGATGATTACTCTCAGTGTTTTGTAATTTTGTTGTGATTTTGAATGACTTCCCTCCTGGTTCTTCCTTCCCTGATACTGACAGGTCTTCAGGTGACACTGAGGCCTGTGGTTAGGAGCACAGGCTTTGGGTTCAGGAAGTCTAGGAGTCCACCCTGGGCTCTGGCACTTAATGGTTGGTAACCTAGCCTCTCTAAGCTTTAGGTTCCTTATTTTTCAACAGAAAATAATAATGGAAGCCTACTCCCAAGTTTGTTATAAGGATGAAATGAGATCGTGAATGTCAGATGCTCAGCTCAGGACCCGGCACACATAAACCCACGATAAGCAGTAGCTCCTGTGATGTGGGAGGTCATTTCTGTGAATGGCCTGGAGATGCACATTGAGATCAGGGCGACGGGCTCTGCCTCTGCTCCGAGTCCTCTCTGGCTCCACTTCAGCAGCAAAAGCCGGGACAGAAGCTGCTCTCTGTTTTCCTGCCTATCTCTAGAGGCTGGGGGACCTCAGAGGTGTTCCAGGGACTTGAGTTGCATTTTGAGGTCATTCATAGGCAGACGAGGACACAGTGGGCCGCAGGACTGGCCACCTGTGCATTTTTCTCCCCTCCTGTCTTCCCTTCTCCAGCCTCCCCAGCACTCCTGGGCTGGAGCTGCCCAGAGCAGGAGCGAGGCTGCGTTCAGCACAAGCCTCACTCATCAGAGCCCCCTTGTCAGCGACTTCATAGCGCCACTTCCCCGACTTGCAGGCGGAAGGGCTCCAGCTGGCTGCGCTGGGTCCAGGGAGAGGAGAAGTGGCGTTGTCAGCAGAGGACCTGCATCCGGGCCTCCACAGCCACTGCTCTCACTCAAAAGCAAAACCTTTGAGATCCAGAAGGCATGCCCTGCTGGGCCTAGTTACCAGCATGAACTGTTTTCTTTGCAGCTGGGCCTACAGAGACAGTGTCCCTAGAGTCTTCCCAGCATCTCGGAGCCAGGGTGTCCTTAACACTTTGGAGAAGAGGGTCTCAACCCAGGAGGAACTCCCCTCTTCCCCCTCCCTTAGCTTCAAAGTAACAGAAACGTTGCTGATGGAAGTTTGTGGCTCATGTGACTGGTGTAGATGCAGAGAAAAGAAATATGAACCGCCTTTCTGGAAAATAGGATTCCAAGGACATTTTTCATGGCAGTGGTAGCGTTTCTAGTTCGGGAACTCACTCACCGCATGAGGAACATGGACCAACCGTCACACCCACTGTGGCACAGCCATGACTCAGGAGGAAAGGGAGTGATTTAAGGGCATCTGAAAAGCATCTGTACATTGCTTAAGGTACATAGACCATGGGTACAGCAATGTACTCAGTCCAAGGTGGCCCGTTACCTCCCCGCCCCAGTGGTGCTTGGGTTGAGGACAGGTACCAGAAGTGCCTGACCCATGGGATAGAACCCCAAGGGCTGTCCCAGCCTCTGCTGAGTTCTGAGGGGAGAGGATTAGGGCTCCTTGAGGGGCTCTTCTCTTTGGTGGCAGATGCCCTATGCAGCCCTCCTTGGTCGCAGGCCTCTCAGCCCCTCACCAGCGGGGTAGGTGCTGGGAAGCAGTGCCTGCTATGCCCTAGACTGTATTTTAAGGTGTGATTTGCTTTGGTACAGGAGGAAAGGGAGATTTCGTTTGTTTTCACGGTGCTCATCCTAGGAGAAATGGATCAGAAAAACTCGGGAGGTTCTCAGCTCTGAGAGGAGAGCACTCACTGGGGCCAGGCCGACTCGCCAGAAAGACAAGCAAATCTTGGGGCTCGCCTAGGTGCCCAGAGGAGCAGCCCATCTTGGACTGGCAGTGCCACCCCTCTGCCATGCCTGCCTGCAGCCCCAGCCCAGAGCAGAGCAATGCTGAGGGGAGGCTGCCTGGCTTCCTGCCTTGGAGCAGGAGCAGCCCTGTGTGTAACCCCATCATGCCTCTTCCATTCCCCAGCCTCATGCCACCCGGTCCACAAAAGTGCTCCCTTACCTTATCCTTCCCAAGTAGTCCTTGTCACCATGGTCTGGTAGGTCAGCCAGCTGGGTCCCAGGGCTCATCTGCCTGCTTTAAAAGGATTTAATTCTTGACAATGGGCTTTGGCCTGGGGTCCCACCTAGGGGAAGCCCCAAACTCCAGAGCTATGCTGTGAGGAATTGGGGGGCAGGCAGAGTGCCCTAGGTTCCAAGGTGACTGGGGCTGCTGTCTTCCATCCACCAGAGGGAGGGCCTGCTACTGCTATCCCTCAGCGTCTACCCCAAAATGGGGCTTCCACTGAAGTAGAAGCCCCTTCATTTGAGGGCAGCTTAGAGTACCAATGATGGCCCCTCCACCACCCCCACTGAAGCTCTCTTCAGGAACCATGGTGGGTTGTCTGTCAACCCCTCACATCAGTGGGAGGAGATGCAAGGAAGAGAGGGTACAGGCTGAAGTCTACGGGCTTTGTGCCCTGTTCTGAGGGCGTTGCATCTGTGTCTTAATGAATCCACAGGGCGGTCCAGGAGTGATCTGTTGCCTCCAGGTGTGAGGAGGATCACTTGCCCAAGGTCACACTGCCAGCAGCCAGAATTGGCAGTCAAATCTGGTTCCAGGGCATCCCACACAAGGAGTCACCTCACTGCAGAGCAGGGATCCAGCCCAGGGTGGAGGCACTGCCTTATCCAGGCCCTCCGCTGACCCAATGGGGTTTTGTCCTTGGCTGACCTTCAGTTCTAGATGCACCTTCTCCCTCTGCGCATTTGGCTTTGACCTCATTCCCCTGCACCTTCCCAGGCCCCATAGCTGTCCCTGGCTGCTCACTGACATGGTGGCCCCCCAGCTCCCCTCCAGGGCTCTGTCCAGAAGCCCTCTCCATCTTCCACTTGGCTGGTCTTCTCCCACAAGGGCTGAGGCCAGTGGCCAGGCCTGCTGCAGGGCAGTGTGGAAGCTGCCTGGGTGTGGATCAGGAGGGCCGGTCTCTGCCCCCTCGCTGCCCACCTCTCCATGGGACCAGGCAGGTCACACGACACCACCTCACTTCAGTTTTCTTCCCAGAGTGCTGGGGTTGGACTGGATGGTCTGAGGTCGCTTCCAGCCCTGAATCTGTGTGGTCCTGACTCCACTCCCTGGAATACTAATGCTGTCTGCTTAGAAGCGGACATTCTTCTGTAAGAACAGGACTTGTTTTTCCTCCTATTTGTGCCTCAGCGTTCACTTCCCTCCAATTTTCATTCCATCCACTCTCCAAAACAAAAACACCCCTCCACCCCCACCTCAGTTCTGCGGATATCTTTAAACTCAGATCACACACTAAGGTACAACCTCAGCCCAGGGAACGGAGGAGTACCAAGTCGGTGCCCAAAGAACTTGACTCCTCTTGCCAAGAGCCCAGCCTGCCGGGGAAGAGGTGCTGGGCAGGCACTGATGGCCCGGGGACCCTCTTCCTGAGGAACCCTCCTGGGGCCTTGCTGAGGGCAGGGGACACTGCCCTGTGTCACCTTTCCCCACGGCTGTCCCTGCACCTTCTTTTGGGGGCTTCTGAGAGCGAGCGAGAGGGAGCCATGAGCCAGGGAGAAGAGCCACCATCAGCCAGCAAAATATCTAGACTCCAGTCACGGTCCTGGGCCTTCTTCCTCAGGGACAGCCCCCCAGCAGAGGTACCAGCAGCCACCACTGGGGATTCAGGGAGGACTGTGGTCTTCTCAAATGAGGCTTGACAGCAAATCGTTGCTAGGGAAGCGAGGGGAACAGCAAGATCGCAGTCCCAGAACTGTATCCACCATGAAGGCCTCTGCCCACACTTCATCCTTCCAGATTTTCCCACCTTGTGGTTTCAGTGCCCACAGCAGCCACCCCAGAGCACGGGGGACCCACAGTAACTACGGCCAGCCTCGCCACCTCCCTCCAGGGAAAACAGGGCTCTGTGCCAGGAGGGTTTGAGTATTCACCCCTCCATGTTCCTTGCCCTGCGTAGATGGACCAGTGAGGACCCAGAGCTGGGCACAGTAACTGCTGTGAATGGATTGGGGGCCAGGAGGGTACTGCATGGCTCCTGGTGAAGGCAGAGGTTGGGCTGAGAAGCGTGGGAGAAAGGGAGGCTGCTTTCCCAGAGGCTGTGTCTCTGGCAGTAGGAGGAACTCCGCCAAGGGGAGCCACTGTAGCTGGCCTTTCCCTGGGGCAGGGATGGGCCCTCTCGCTCACTCTTCCTAGAGCCAAGCTGTAGGGCGAGTTGCCTGCAGGGCTGAGCACACTGTCCGGCCCCAGCTCAAGCCACACAGCAGAGCCATAGAAACCAGGACTGTCACCAGAATTCCCTGGAGCTTCTAAAACCCAGCTGCTTAGGCCCCATTCCCGGCCTTCCTCAGTTGTCCCTCAAGCAGCGCCTGGGTGCCCAGGGGCTGGTATTTTTCACATGCTCCCTGGTGGGTTTGGTGCACATTGCTCGTTGGGAGCACAGATGCGGACCAGCATGAGATCTTGCTTGGAGACTGCAGGCCATATGCACCCAGCTCTCAGCTCTGGGGCCCTCTCTATGCAGCCCTAGGTGTGGCAACCAAGCCAGGGCCTCTGGTTTTCACCCCACTTAGCATTCCTGGCGTCCTCAGAAGTCAAAATTTCATCCAAGTCATATGTTGGTTTTTCCTCCTCTGGAGATGGCCAAGGCTGAATCGGCCGAATTTCCCAGGCACCTCCCTGTTGGCAAGTCACAAGGCCCGCAGACTGGGCAGGAGCTTGAGTGAGCCCGGGTGAGCCCAGGTGAGCCCAGAGATACAGAGGACTGGGCCTGTCCCCCAACTGCTAATGAGACCTAGCATTTCACACTGGCCTGCTCTGTTCCAGACCCTGCGCTTGGCCCCTGTGAGTGATCTTAGTTCTTCTTCACAGTCAGACAACCTTCATGAGTAGGTCCCATTGTTTTTCCCATTTCCCCTAAGAGGAAACGGGGGAAGTTAAATAACTTGGACCAGATCTCACTTAGGTGCTCCATGAAGCCTAGTTCATCTGTCTGTCTGTCTGTCTCTCTCTCTCTCTCTCTCTCACACACACACATAGCCCTCCTCCTGCACATCAAGGCTACACCAGGTTCCCTCTGTGTCTTTATGTCTCCCCGTCACTCAGATCTTCTCCTATCCCTGATCCCTCTCCATGATGGCCCGTTAGGTGGGAGCAATGTGAGGACGGTCCATCCAGCCCACAGTAGGTGCTCAGAAACATCTGAGAAAGTGAACAAATAAGAGGTTGGCTGGAAGAGGAGCTCATCTCCTTGGGCGTACCCCACATCTAGAGCCTGCCGTGTTGCACTGGACCCTTCCACAGCAGGCTGGAAGCTAGGCCTATGGGGTAGAGCCTGCATCTTAGCCCAGGGGCTGTGCGTGGCTTGCAAGTAAACCAGAATGAAGCAGGTCCCTGGAGGGAGGCAGGAGCCCTGAAGGGAAGCAGGAGCCCTCTCCTGGCTGCCATGGCCCCTGGGCTCATCACCTGGTAATGGAGCCATAGTGGGTATGTGGGCAGCACTCATGCTGCCTTCAGCGCAGCAGGCACCACCCCGTCCCTGCCCAGCTCATAGGGAGAATTTATAACCCTGAGAACGTACCCTCTGGGTCAGGGCCCAGGATGATGCAAGTGAGCAATGGCTGGAATCACCTGGAAAGAGAGGGAGACCTTGAGGGGTGGGAGAGAAGGCGGAGGTCAGGGATCTGGTCTCCGCAGTATCTTACCTGAGGCTGGCTTTTCTTTTCTCCTTTACCCAAAGAGGAATGGCCGCTAGAGTATCCTCAGCTGCCGGACCCACATGGCGCTGTAACTATTAATCAGTGGAACCTAACGGTCAGTGTTAGGCGCAGCCGCTGGCATATGTGGCACAGGGCTGGGCACTGAAGGAAAGGTGGCAAAATGTTTAAACAGAGAACACCGTCCTCATCCCAAGGGCTTGTGTTCAACACTAAGATTTTTTTTAGGGTTTTTGTTTTTGTTTTTGTTTTTGTTTTGCTTTACCAAGACAAAACATTTTCTATCAGGGTGGTTTTCTCAATGGAAAATAAAATAGGTCTAGGCCTAAGTAGTGCTCCTTTCCTGCCACCAGATCTAAGTGTTCTTCTTTTAGGCAACGCTTTTCTTCCTTGTTGCAGAAGGCAGGGCTGCTGTGAGCCCATGCAGACTGGGGCATTTCTCAGAAGGCCACCCCTTTCCCAGGCCAGGGCCTGGGCCTGATTGCTGCCTTCTGCAGCTCGTGTACTCTCTCTGTCCAGGGCAGAGGCCTCTGGCCCTGGTATCAGCTGGTACCAGTGCCTTCTTCCATGCTCTCAGCAATGGGAGCCTTGCTGTCCTTCCCTTGGCTCCCCCAAGGGACCCTTCCTGGGCACAGCAGCCCGGCTTCCTAGGGTGAGCTCTCTGGCGGATGCTCCTAAACCAGGCAGCAGGAGCCATTCCATACTTGGTCAGGGACTAAAGAGGCCTGGCCAGCCAGAATGCACCCCTCACGAAGGATGGGGCTGGGCTCCTGTGTGGAAGGAAGCAGAAGACCCCGAGGTTTTCCACGCGTGCCTGCCCTCAGGGCCTGTGCACTTAACACCAGCTCCACTTCACAAGAAGGAGCAGCTGGGCCTGACCACGATCTCAGGCAAGGCCCTGCAACCTGGCAGCTTGAGGCAGAGGCATCAGATAGCCCTTGGCAGTGGCCTGCACTGGCCAGACCTCAGCCTCCAAGGCCTTTAGCCTGAATTCACCTCTCCCTGCCAGTACCAAGCATGTCCCTTGGAAACATTCTTGCAGCTTCTTCCTGGCCGGGCTTGGAGAGGGCCCAGCTTGGGGATTTCCTGTCAACACAAGGAGGGTTCCCTCTTTAGGAGCTAGAGGGCTGAGTCAGTTGACTTCTGGGACCTCATCAGCGGCCCAGTGGCGTATGTGAACCTTTGACAAAGTCTCTTAAGGATAAGTGGGTAGAGTGAAGTAGGTGGCCTCTCCTTCCATCCCCCTTGGCAGAAGCTGCTCAGAGCCATCCGTCTTCCATTTCCTGTCCAACGCTGCAGGTCAGCAAGTATTTCTTCAGTTTAGGCTGGGTGCCTCGCCCTGGGACTCTATGTTCAGGAATCTTGGTAGGAGGTGAGAACAGACCTCCCGGCCTAGACACTTGACATGCAAAGCTGGTGTCCAGTCCCCAGCTGTTACCAGTATGTAAAGAAGCATCCACAGCACCCTGGGGAGTGTGGGAGCAGGGAGCCTCCCGCGCCAAGGTCTCTTAGGTCTGGTCTGTGACCAGGTGTTGGGACAGTGAGTGCCTGGGTGGAGCAGTCAGAGAAGAGAGGGAGCAGCTACCATCCCAGACAGACTAGGCTTCCCCTGCTGGAATGCAGTGGGGCCACAGCCTGTGATGGCCCCACCCAGACACTGACCATCCTCCCATGTTGAAATATGCCCTTTGCTGGTGTAAAGTCACCTCTATGGAAGGTAAGAAGCCCTCTCCCCTCACCCTGAGGCCTCCTGAGAGCTGCTTTGTGAGATTCTGCCCACACCCAGGTGCCACCCACCCTGACCCTTTCACTCCACCGATGGCCAGCTCACTCCACTCCGAAACCAGGGGCCAGCTGATGGGCCTTCCCCACCCCCACCTGTCACCATGGTAACGGCAGGCACTCCTGTTCCTGCAGAATATTGCTTTCTTGTAACTTCCCTCCCTCCCTCTCTTTCCTCCCGTCTTTCTCTCACACAAAAAGAAAGCACAAGTGTTTTATATTCATTTTGCAAAAAAGCTGTGTAGCGCATACTAATTGATGTGGCTTCCTCTTGCTTTCTTTGGGCCTTTTTTTCATCCTTAGAGCCGGGACTGCAGGCTCCAGCCAGCCTGCTCACTGGAAGGAGGACTAAGTCTGTTTTCCTAGAGGCTGATGCAGGAGTGGCCTAGCAGTGTGTCTTCAGCTCTTGAGACGGACACACAGACAGCCAGGCCACTGAGATCACCTTACCCTCGTCCCAGAGATTTCTGCCCACACACCAAGGGTTGCAGGGTATCCAAGTGGCCAGAGCACCAAAACCCTGGCCCAGCACAGAGCCTGAAAGCCAGGTGCAGCTGGAAGGGTGGCTCCCCTTGGTCTCTGTTGCTGGGTGCTAGGCCCCCTGTCAAGATTGCCTCCCAGGGACTTCCTCTCACCAGGGCCTCTCTTCGCACCCCAGGCAGAGGCAGAGTCCTGACCAAGGTCCCCATCAAGATTGTTGCTCCAGAGCCTCAAGGTCACCCCCTAGGCTGAGTCAGGTTTGCTGACAGCTGGGTGCAAAGCAGGAGCTGGACTGGATGGGCACAGAAGCTGGATGTCAGCCGGCTCCCGACACCCTAAACCACACGTCAAGCTGTTCCTTGCCCTCCACCTGGATGGCGCCTACTCCTCACCTCTAGGAGGCTAAAGGAAGATGGGAATGTTGTTCCCGGGTCCTGCTTTATTTAAGGGACCGGAGGGCTGCTGTGTGTTCGTGTGCACAAGCACACACAGTGTCGTCCCAGGCAGAGCTGTGGGCTTTTTGCCAGCCTCTGGGGACCGTGATACATAAGCACAAGAGGAGTGGCTGGGATTACTGAAGGAACCTGTAGACAACATTTCCGGCTTTAATTGTGCAATTGAAGTGTAATTTGCATTCATTTGCCATTTGGTGTTAAACTTTCTAAAATAAGAGAATTGAAAATGTAAAATATGCAGCTTTGCTGGCTGTGCTCTGCAGTGGGGCGGGAGGCAGTGGTACCGAGGTGGGCTAAGCACGTTCTCCGCAGGGGTGAAAACGGGATGGGAAGCCCTTGGTGTGGGCACCCGGTGCTCAGTCACTAAGCCCAGGCCAGGGAACAGCTCAGCTGTGGGACCAGAAATCTTGGAATGGAGTGGCGAGCCAGCCTTTCTTGTGTGCCTGCTTTTTGTGCTTTGCACATCAAGTATCTCTCGTAATTGTCACAACAGCCTGGCAAGGTCAAATCTCCATTTGCGCATATAGGGAAACTGAGGCTCCCGTCCTCTGCAAAACAAAGTTCAGACTTATTTCTGTGTGTCATGAGCTCTTTTTCATTTTGTTTTTATTTCTGAGACAGAGTCTTACTTTCTCGCCCAGGCTGGAGTGAAGTAGTGCGATATCAGCTCACTTCAACCTCTGCTGAAGCGATTCTCCTGCCTCAGCCTCCTGAGTAGCTGGGATTACAGTCACACACCATCGTGCCCAACTAACTTGTATTTTTAGTAGAGAGGGGGTTTCGCCATGTTGGCCAGGCTGGTCTCCAACTCCTGACGTCAAGTGATCCACCTGCCTCAGCCTCCCAAAGTGCTGGGATTACAGGTGTGAGCCACCACACCTGGCCTTGTGTCATGAACTCTTGAAGGTCTGGCCCTGCCTACCACTCTGGCCTGATTTCTGGCTGTACCGCCACCTCTGGCCCCATTCCCCGCTCGAGCTAGCCCCAAAGCCTAGTTTCCTGGAATGTGCCACGTGGTTCTGTGTTCATGAATGGCTTATGCTAGGTAAGAGAATGCTTTGAATACCGTCCTCTCCCTTCTTGTTCCCTTGGCCAGCTCGTGCTCAACTACTTCCAGAGCCTCTGGGCTCCCCTCAGGCATCGTCTCTGGGTCCGTGGCACCTGCCCTGTATTATCAGTAAATGCTCACCGCCTGTTTCCTCCAGGAGTCTGTGACCTCACTGAAGGCAGAGCCTAGCTTGCCCAGCCTTGTGTGTCTTACCGCCAGCAAAGGAGCGGCCCACAGCAGCTACTCAGTAGCTGTCCAGAGAGGGAGGGTTGTGTGGCTGTAGTTAACTGGTCCAGGGTCAGGATTGGCTGTCTGACTACAGAGTCCTGTGTAGTGTTATCAGCAGGCTCAGGTGTGGGGACCAGAGCCGGGTTTGAGGTGGACTCACCATTACCTTGAGCAAGTGACTCTCCAAATCTCAGATCCCTTGTGTGTATTGTGTGAGGTGAGACTGGTGACAAGTGAGGGCATTCATTGTGGCTGGAAGCGAGGACAGCCTGTTCCTCTTGCCTCCCCATCCTTTGCAGCTTGGCGCTGGAACCACTTGAGGGGTGGAGGCAAGCTTGCACAGGCCAGGCCTCTCGCATGCTGGTGGCTCTTCCCAGCCCTCTTTCCGACAGGGAAATAGGCACCTGCCAGATACCCAGCGTCAATCAGTTTATCTGCATGGCTCAGGGATCTTGCCGAGTGCCTGCCTGGCCCCAGCCGCCCCACTGGCTCACACTTTTCTCCCCACTTTCCTCCCTTGCTGCACATGGCCACTAGTGTTGGCTGCCCAGAGGCATGTGCCTCTGTCCCCCTGTACAGACAGACCTGGCTGGGTGGGCAGCATGGGGGCAGGGGCGAAGTGATGTAAAGAGACATCGCCTCATTGTGCTCCTCATCTCTCCTGGATCAGGCGAGAGATCACAGGGAGTGGGTGAGAGCCCACCACCTTGGGCTGCGGGCAGAGCAAGAGCAGATGGGTTAGGAATTAGGTTGCTGATTTGGGGTTTTGCCCTCTTTTTTTTGTACAATTCCCAGACCATAAAATTCATAAAACCACTCTATTGTATACATTAAAAGTATGCAATAGAGTAACTTTTAGTATTTTCACAAGATTATACAACTATCACTACTAGTTCCAAAACATTTTTGTGACCCCAGAAAGAAGCCTGTACGCACCCTGCACGCCTTAGGAGTCACTCCCTGTGCCTCCCTCCCACAGCCCCTGACAACCACAAACCCATCCCCTGTCTCTGTGGATTTGCCTATTAATGGAGTCATCATACAGGGTGTGGTCTTTGTGGCTGGCCTCTTTCTCTCAGCAGGTGTTTTCAGGGTTCATTCACGCGTAGCAGGTACCAGTACTTCATTTCTTTTTATTACCAAATAATATTCCCTGGTGCGGCTGTGCCACGTTCCATTTCTTCATGTCTCCACTGCAATGCCTTTGGGTGGTTTCCATTTTCTGGCTATTAGGAATAATGCCGCTGTGAGCGTTTATATATAAGTCTGATGGGCATAGACATTTGCGGTTCTCTTGGTAACTACCTAGGAGTGGGTGTATACCTATGGCAGCTCTCTGGGTAACTATCTGAGGAGCTGTTGGCTTGATTCTTGCCTGTTTAATTTTGGGTGAGTCATTCCCCCACCATCCCCCGCCCCACCTTCATTTCCTGGTCTCGAGCCCCCTCCCCGGCTGTGCTTGGACAGCCGAGCAGGTATTGGGGTGTGTGGCCTGTGTACATCATGCTGTGGCAGGATGAATTGGGCAGGACTGCAGCATCACTCACTGCTCTGCTGCTTCCCCATCCTTCTCTCCACCCTGTGCGTCTTTCTTCTGTGGCTGAAGCAAAGAATCCCTAGAGGTTCTGTCCTCAAGTGTAAGCAGAGGCCTCAGCCCTCCCTGCTTCTAGGCTGAGACCCACCAGAGCTCCCCGGCTCCTGGCCTGGGTGCAGAGGCAGCCCCTGCTCCTGCCATATGACTGGGCTGTATGGGAGCCACGTTTCTCAGCCACATGGATCATCAGCTCTCCATTCTGTGTGCCAGGCCATGGGCAGGGCTGGCTGTGACTCACCTGCACAGCCCCAGAACCCAGAGCAGCCATTGGCACAGAGCAGGGGCCCACAGACATCTCAGCCTCTGTGAGTGGGAGAGCCACAAAGGGAAGGACAGAATTGGACAGTGGGAGGCAGGTCTGTGTGAGTGAGTGCCGGCTCCTGCCTGGGCGAGCCCGGGCTGCGGCTGGCCGGGAGATTGCGTGCCAACACGTGCTGCTGTTTGAAGGCTAAGGGGCGGGAATGGGTGAGCAAGCAAAGGGGTTTCCGGCTAGGTGTGCCAGGGCTGGCCTAGAGGAACCAGGAGAAGAAATGACAATTGGACAGTGTGGGAGAGGCGCTGCACTGTGTTTGCGTTGACAGGAACGGCTTTCGAGGGGGCAGGCCTTATCTTTTTTGTTTGTTTTTGAAATAAAATTTGCCTTTTTAAAGTACAGAATTCACTGGCTTTTAGTATACTTAAAAGCTTTTGCAACAGTCACCCCCATCTAATTCTAGAACATTTTAATCCCCCAGTGGGAACCCTACAGTGCTAGCCTTATCTTGTATTCTCATATTCCACCCATCTGGCTGGTCCTGGCCCACAGGGCCCTGCCCATCAGGCTCTGTCCCACTTCCTGGTCCAGGGCTGAAGCCCCTGGTTGCCATGGTTATTCTTGGCCTGGGCTCAGAGTAGCCCAGGAAGAGGCACAGGCAGCCACCCATTCACCTGACGTTTGCTGGGCATCTGCTGGTTGCAGGGACAGTCCTGGAGATAAACCTTTTTCGGGGGACAGGCACAGTCCCTTTTCAGAGCAAGAGAGGAGTGAAGGGCAGAAAGAGCAGGCGACCACCCACAGTGTGAGGAGTTCCCTGCCTCAGCAGCCCCTGAAGCAGGTGCACGCGCATGCACACATACGCGCGCGCACACACACACACACACACACACACAGTGACGCCCCTCCCAGCAGGGCAGGGCCCTGGCCTCTCCCCATTGCCCATTGCAGCAGTGCCAGCTCTTGGTGCAGAAGTGGGTGCCATGCAAGGAAAGGCAGCTTCTAAGGATACAGGGGCTGTAGAGCAGCCCTGGGGACATTGTGACACAGCGCTGACCTGCACTCACACTCGGCGCTGGCCCCACGCCCCAGTCTGCCTCTGTCTCAGAAGAACTCAGCAGATGGGTGGTCAGGCTGGGGACTCACCCCACCCAAACCTGTGCAGGGACACTTCAGAGCCACCGAGGACCACCTGACATGTCTGGACATTAGGAAGTCCTTTATCTTGGAGCCCAGAGTAGCATGCCAAATATGGAGGGCCCTGTAGGGTCTGCAGTGGGCTGGTGTCACCTCTGCAGAAGCTGCTCTGTGGCCCAAGGGTGGGTGGGGCCGTGGCTACCGCACACAGTCACGCATGGCCTGGAGGGCACTTTGGGAACTTTATGCATCCTGGAGGCCTTGAAATGCATGCTGCGCAGAGAACACCCTGCTTCCTGAGTCCTGCGACTCCTGGGGACCCTCAGAGCCCAGTTCAGGGGACCCGAAAGGAGAGAGATTTGGGGGAAGCTGACTTGCCATCTTCGGATTCCAGTTTCCTTCCTCCAGAGGCCCTATTCACTGTGGTCTGTGTTCCCTTCGATCCTTATCCTTTGTGTCACTTTTCTGAGCATGCACAGCTGTGGCCTTAGTGGCTGTCCCCAGCCTGTTGTCATCTGCAGACCCCACCCAACCGGTGGGTGGGCTGCTGACCACACCTCTGCCCAGGTCAGCACAGCTGGCAGCAGAGAGCTCATCCCTGCCACCCCGCTTCTCTCCCCAGGTGATCTTGAAGGACCTGGAGGTGCTGGCAGAAATTGCTTCCTCCCCGGCAGGCCAGACAGATGACCCAGGCCCCCTTGATGGCCCTGACCTCCGGACCAGCCACTCAGAGCTCCAGGTGCCCACCCCCGGCAGAGCTGGCCTACTGAACACCTCCGGTAAGTCTTCTCCTGAAGGTTCTGGCCTCAGGGGCTTTAGAAGTCCAGGTCTCGGTCTGGATCACGGTAGTCCTTTGGGCTATTGCTCAGGATCTCTGGATCTCTGCCAGGATGTGAGGGGTCTTTGGGTTGCTCCTGGCAATCTGCCATCTCAAGACGCCCAGAGGCAGGCAGCCCTCATCCTCCAGCAGCCTCCAGTGACCCTCACAGACCTTGCTCCGCATCTCCCTGCATCTTCGATGCCTTTGAGCCATTGGCTAAACATAAAACCATCTGGGTCGGCTGCTCATCTCTCTGCCTGGGCACCATCTCTCCAGTCTAGAATCCAGGGGCTTTGGTCTTAGGGTCTCACAGGTGGAAGAAAACTAGGTGGCCATTTCCTTCCTCACTGAGAAGCTAAAAATAGCGCTCCACGTGGCAGGCAGCCCAGGCAGGAGACAGCATCATTCACACAGGCTGCTTCCGGTCAGAGAGGTAACTTGGAAGTAAAGATGGCCATAGCGTTCCCAGTTCTTGCCTCCAAGTCCCTTCTAGACAGCAGGCTGGCTCTTCTCCCTGGGCCCCGGCAGATGCCGCTTCCCTCTGGTGACGCAGTCCTGGAAAATGCCTGGAGACATGAGTTGGTAGAAAGTTCCCAGTGAATCTCAGATGTCTGCCTGGGGGTCTCTGTCCATTGTGCCCTCTGGACATCCATGCCCAGGGTCCTAGTCGTCCATGCTTTGATGCAGCCTTGAGTCATAGAGGTTCATGGGTCGTGCAGCCGCAGCCCCCGCCCTACAGCCCGGAGAGCACCTCCTTGGCCTCAGTGGAAGGTGCCCCTGCCCTGTTTCCCTGTTTGGCCTTGAGACCAGGCCCAGTGCCTGAAAAGTTCAAGGGGCGACCAGAGCCCCACAGGCCTGCCTGTGCCCCAGGACATGCCAGGTCAAGTCACAGAAGGCCCACGTGGGGCCTTGCCCAGGATCCCAGTTCTAGGCAGTCAGTGGCTGTGGTCAGGGAAGCAGTTCTCACATCCTGACCCCAGGACCTCTGCTGGGGCTCCCACCCTCCATCCCCTGGGTGAGCGAGTCCATTCTCCATCCTGTGTCCCCAAGTCAGCACATGGGGGCCAACCTTACATCCTTGGAACAGATGGCAGGAATGCCAGAGGTGGAGTGCAGGGGCCCAGTGAAGGCGGTGGGAAAGGAAGAGAGAAAGGGAGAGTTCTTCCTTAGGAAGGGAGGGTTGGCTGGGGAGGAGCAGTGAGAACCCACCAGAAGATGGGCAGCAGCCAGGAGGAGGCATCCTGCAGGGAGGAGGCCCGGGCAGAGGAGCCCTGGGGGTGCGCCCTTGACTTCCCCTCCCCAAGAAGCAGGCGCCACCGCCTCTTCCCTCCTCCTCAAAGTGGCAGCAGCAGAGAATTTGAAGGCAGCACAGCCTTGCAGTGGAACCAGGACAGAGAAGTTGATGACTGTGATATGGGCTCCTGTTCGTGGAATGAGAACCAGGAGACTGCCGAGGGCAGCCTGGGCTGGGGGAGTAGGATGCGTGTAGTATCAAGGCCTTTGCACTGCTTGGGAACCAGGGTCGGGGCACTGTAGGGCAGGGCACTCTCAACCCCAGCTCCTGGCCATGCCAAGATGGGCCGGCCTTGAACAAGGCCGAGGCAGTAGAGACTCTTGCCCCAGCTCACCAAGGCTGTCAGATTAGCTCACATCAGCCAAGGACTCACTCGGAATTCATAGAAAAACAGCGAAGCATGCCAGATGGGAAGAAACTCCATCCTGGATAGAACACTAAGGAAATGCCTGCAGCCAGTCACACTTCTTGCTTCAAGAATCCACACCCAGGGAGCAGTGGGGGCTGCGGGGGGAGAATCCACACTCTGTGGGCCAGGAGCTCTTAACCTGAGACTCACGTGTGGCCCTGGAGGCTCTGAGCAGATCCACATGTGTTCACACGCGCGTGTCCACAGCTGGCATCAGATTTCACAAATGGGGCATGATTTTAAAAGGTCAGCTCAAACCAATAAGAGAACAGCTGGGGGAGCCAGAGTGTGCCCTACCCCTCTTCCACCTCCACAGCCACAGGAGGGCACGCACCAGGCACTGAGGATGCGTGGGGTGGTGCTAAGGTCAGAAGGCACGCAGGAAGTGCATTCATCCCTCCACGAGCCGCTCCTTCCCAGACTGCTTCTCAGGCATGTGAGGGGCTCGTTCTGTCTGTTTCCATCTGGCCAGACACATGGACAAGGCTTTGAAGCCAGACCCTCTTCCTGTTTGGATTCTGCCTGCCTCTGGCTCTCCAGGGCATAGCCCTGAGAACTTGGAGAACTTGCAGGCAGCACTGCTTTGTCCCTATAGGGTAGATCGTCCCAAAGCCACAAAGAGACTGTCTGGAAAGCCTCAGAGGTAGGGAGCCTAGCAAAGATGAAGTCGGTGCTATCCGTAGGGAACCAAATGGTGCGGATCACACGCAGCCGTGGAGAAGCAAGCCCATCACATGCCTGGGTAGCTGCTGTGTTGGCCTAAATGCACCACAGTAGTGGTTCCCAGGGCCCCCTGAGGCATAGTCGCCCACATGGGATTTTCCTCTCGCCTGGCCTAGCATAAACATCTCTCCCTCCCGCGCAGAGTGGCTTAGGCAGAGGCTTCTCCCACCCCTCCTCCTTCAGTCCTGACCGTCACAGAGCCCTCGGATTTGGGGGAGAGCCGCCTGGGGCCAAACAGGATGAGGAGCAGCCTGGGCAGGCAGCTCTGAGGGAAGCTGGTGGAGGAACACCACACTTTGCTGCCTCCCACCCCTGGAGTCTCCTGTGTCTCTTCCTTTTGTATTTCCTGTGCCCTGTCTCCACTCAGGGGAGTCTGCAGAGGTCCTGCTAGCTCTGGGGACAAGGATGTCAAACATGCCTGTGGGCCCATCATACCCTGAGCCTGTGCAGAAAGCTTCACAGGACAGAGGCAGCCTCTAGGGTCAGCCCTTTGTTAGAGACATGCCTATCATCCCTGGGCCTGGATATCTCTGCTGCCAGAGAGGGTGCAGCCAGGGCTGGGGAGACCCAAGCAGCCCTCTGATCCTTGGCCATGTACAACAATGTGTCAGTCTAGGGCCAAAGGTCACCCCAAGACTGTGTTTCCCCCAAAAACCCAGTCTTCCCTGACTTTTCCTGCCTGCCACTGGGCCCATTCCTGGTGGGATAAAAACTGTTCATGTCATAGGCACGTTGGCTTACTCCTGTAATCCCAGCGCTTTGGGAGGCTGAGGCAGGTGGATGACCTGAGGCCAGGAGTTTGAGACCAGCCTGGCCAACATGGTGAAACCCCGTCTTTACTGAAAATACAAAATTTAACCGGGCATGGTGGTACGTGCCTGTAATCCCAGCTGCTCGGGAGGCTGAGGCAGGAGAATCGCTTGAACCCAGGAGGCAGAGGTTACAGTGAGCCGAGATAGTGCCACTGCATCCATCCTGGGCAACAGAGCAAGACTCCGTCTCAAAAAACATAAAACAAAAAAAAACTGTTCATGTCAGTATACCTTTTGGGGCTCAGTGATCCAAGGTGTTTTTACCCCTGGCTCTAAATCAAAAAACGAAATGTTCTTCGGTTTCATTCCTTGTAGCCCAGGACATTGTATTGTAGCCAAATGTCAGCAGTATCTTCATGTCACCAGACAGAAGGTAGCCAGAAAGCCATTTTCCCCAGTGATCATGGCAATGATCATCGTGGCTGAGGTCACGTTAGGACCTGCCCTGCTCTGAGTACTCACGCGTGCTAGTTCCCTGGGTGAGCCCCTGGGCTCCTTGCCGCAGCTCTGAGAGGCCAGCTCTGTGTCACTCCCCGCTTGTTTGGGCCGGGAGCATGGCCCAAGAGCCCACACTCCACACCCCACTCTCGAGAATCCCACCTGCACCTGGCAGCACTGGAAGCTTCCATGGCTGGAGGGGAGGAGCAGAGGGGCCAGGTCATGGCCACAGCCTGGCGGTGATGAGGGTGTGTGTCCTCTCTTCACAGTGACTTCAGAGACCCCTTCCCAGCCTCAGGCCATGGCAGTGCCTCATCTCTTGTCTTTTGCTGCCCCCTACCACTTCCTCCGGCCCCACCAGTCCCTTCCTCCCATTCCTCCCACTCACCCCTCCCAGCCTCAGGAGGCAGCATTAGGGAGCACAGGCACTGGATTTGGAGGGATCTGGGTTCACAGCCCTGCTCTGCCTGCCTGTCCTGTGACCTCGGACCAGGCTTCTGCCTCACTGCCACCTCCTCCCTCTCTAAACCACGTGCTGGGGGACTTGGGGGCTCTGTGAGCTCCCACATAGCAGGGGCTAAACTAAATGCTCCCTGCACGTGCAGGGAGCATTTGCTTGTGTCCTGGTTATTACAGGACACAGTCTGCCCCAGTTTGCCTGGGTGGGTGGCAGAGTTCACATCTCCCTCCTGGCTGTGATCTCTTAGACCTCCTGCTGAAACTGCAGGCGGAGGCTCCTCAGCATTGCCCAGTGCTGGGTGATTTGTGTGATCAGCTCAGTTTGAATAGCATCATCGCTGGCCACACAGGCCAAGTTTACTCACCCGGGAATTCCTGGCACCAAGTGCCCAGTAACGGTCATTACCAATTTTTGAGAGTTCATTAAAATAATGGAAGGCAGGGGTACCGATCACCCTGTTATCGACAGGGAACCTGAGACCCCCAGCACTGCTGCCCAGAACAGCATCCTCTGATACCCATGCTGCCAGGCCCTCGTCACCAGTTGGAAAGCCAGCCCCAGCAGTCCACCCCCTGCCCCTGGGAGCCTTCTTCCTAACCCTCTCCTCCAGGCCCTTGGCCCCAGCCCTCACCCTGCAGCAACAGCTCTTTCCCAGTGACAGGCTGCTCTGTGACCTCTCCACTGCTGCGTCAGCTGGAAGTCCCCTCTGGTCCCTGCTGTGTCCCATCAGCTTCTCTCTCTCTCTGACCTGGGCAGCTGCAGTCTCCTGGCTGTGGGTGCTGCCTCCAGCGCTCCAGTTCTGCCGACCTAGGCCGGCCCACAGATGAGAAAGTGGTCACCTCTTGGGTGAGGTCCCAAGATGGTGTGCCATTGCGGTGGCCTTTGTCCACGTAGCTGTGCACCCCCTCCAGTTCTGCAGACTCCACACCCCCAAGACCCCGCTCACCTCCCTGTCTCCCGGCCACTTGATTTTTGGGGAAAGCTACCCCTTTCCCACCCTATCGTCTTGGTTCTATACCAGCCTCTCCACCCACCCCTTCCGTGGACCACTTCCTGTACCACGCATGACTTGATGCTCTTTAGCCCTGCCTGGTTCACAGGAGACGAGCCAGCCTCTGAGAAGCAGCACTGCGTCCCCTGCCCTGCTAGTCAGTGACAGGGCCTGGATATGGTGTGGTCCCTTGGACTCTAGGTGCTCTGGGCAGCCTCTGGTCCTTCTCTTGTATCCTCCAGGCAGCGAATCTTGAGCCCACAACAGGCTTTCCAGGCACATGGACCCCGACCCAGCAGGGATGGAGGCCGGAGTGGAGCAGGGACCCTGCCAGGCCTGAACTGGGTGGCTGACGTTTTCACATCTGGTTCTGTTGAACTGTAACTCGCATTATGTACTGAAGCCAGGGCTATTTTTATCCCAACATGTGAGGTTCCTTCACGTCATAACCACAAAACTCAATCCAAAACATCCCGGGGCAGGTTGTTTGTGAGACGTTCTGTGGATTCTCATGTCGCCACATCAGGTTTCACTTAGTAACATCTGCAGGGCTGGCTCCCCGGCCGCCCACCCCGCCGGCCTGGGTTTCTGTGTGAAGTGCATCTCTGTGTCCCAGCCAGCCACCGGTCACGTGTACTTCCTGCCAGAGCCTGGCAGGCTCCTTGCTTGCCCTAACCAGAAATGCAAGGCACGGCGGCCTTCAGCTGAGGGACAGTGCTCTCCTTCGTGCCTCCTGCCTTCTGCAGGATTGGGGAATGGAAATCCCACTCTCTTAGGCGCCCCTCTCCTCCACCCGCCACTGGAGCAGCTGCCCACCATCTCCAGGGGGCTGTGCCTCAGTGGCACCCCTGAGTAAAACCACTGAGTTCCTCAGAGTGCAGTGTTGGAGGACGTGCCCTGAGCTGCCCGGCCAAGCCCCTGTCCTCATGCATCTGTAGCACCCAGCCCAGGACCCCAATTACAAGCAGATGAGCCAGAGCCAGAGGTGGCTGGAAAAGCAGGCAGCAGAGAAGTAGAAATCAGCGCACTTGAGGGGCCCATTTCTCCTATAGTCACACTCCCAGGGCGTGCTTGTTCTCTCTCCACACATCTCCTCCTCCCAAGCCTGCAATCCGGCCTCAGAGAGCATCTCAAGCCAAAGGGCGGGCAGCTCAGGTCAGAAGAGTGGCTGGGCGTGAAGGGAGCCCCTGAGGCTGGGAGAGAGTGAGCAGCCCCCACCCCATCCTGCTGAACACTGAGGCCTTTCCCATCCCTGTCCAGCTGGCCCTCCCTGCCCCCTCAAATGTGGCCCCTTCCCCACCTCTGCTGCTGGGAGAATACTGCCCTGTTAAAACCCATGGTCTCAGTGCATCACCTCCCAAGGCCCCCGGCCCTGTCCTGTGTGTGGGGGTGGGGTCAGAAAGTCTTTAAGCAGTGGGAGCACTGAAGGTTGAGCTGCACTCAGCTGAGGATGTGAATCACTTAGTGTGGCTTCTCGCAGCACAACACTGCCCACCTCCTCCCCTCCACTAAGGGCCTCAGCTCCAGGGCCCAAGGGGCAGCCCTGGACATTGAAAGTCCATTTTGGGTCCACACTGGGGGCTGTGGCTAAGAAGACCAGAGCTGTGTCCACAGCAGCCCAGGCCTTCTCTTCTGCCATTTTTGGCCAGACTGTAAGAGGAGTGGTGTGCTGATCTCCCTCCCCTGATGTGGTATGGGAGTCACAGGTGGCCCCCGCTTCTTCCTCAAAGCATCCTAACAGAGCACTGTGAATTTTCCAGAAATGAAATCTCCCCACTCAGACATTTCAGACCAGCCCCCAGACATCCATTCTGAGACTCCAAATGAGAACAGTGTGCCCTGCACAGTGCTCTGAGCTATGGGACACTTGCTAATAAAAGGAGCCCCCATTTATTGAGTGCAGACTGTGTGGCAGCCTCCAGACCCAGCACATTACATATTTTTGTCTCATTTAGTAGGGGCTCTTATTGCACTCACTTTACAGATGCGGAAACAGGCCCAAACACCATGTTCAGTGCGTCTTACTGCCCCTGGAGGCTGGAACGGCCCTGCACCTCTCCCCAGTGGCTGCCCACAGCACCTAGCCCCTTAGGAGTGGAGATTCTGGTCCCCGATGGCCCCAGTTGAGAGGATTTCTTTGTGGTGACCTCCTTCAGGGGTCCCTTTGTTCTTGGGAATGCTTTGGAGCCTAAGTGGCCCCAGGCCTGGAACTGGGTGAGGCTGGGGGTGCACATATAGAAGGAGGAGGGGACACAGGGAGCTTCGAAAACAAGCACCTGGGAGAAGCTTGCAGTGAACTGGGCGCCTCCAGTGTGGGCGGCGTATAGCCAGTGTCCTCCAGCCAGGCCACCAAGGCTCACCACATTCATCTCCTGAGGGTGGGAACGGTGAGGCAGGGCTGTCTCAACAGCTGTTTCTGCAGCCACCTCTTTAGAGATCAGCCCCAGCTGGGCCTGGGGTAACTCAATCTGTAAGAATGTGACACTTGATTCTGCAAACAGCCCCTCTGGGCCAGGGAGCAGAGACTGTTTGCCATTCCAGAGTCTCTCAGGACCTCCCAAGCCAGGCTGATTTCAGGCAGGGACCCAGAACAATGCAGTCCAAACAAGAAGTGGAATGAGGCCTGGCCTTGAACTGGCCTTCGCACTCAGGGCTCCTTCGCGCAGCTCACAGGAGCTGTCTAGGAGATTCTTGGGATTGAGGATGCTACAGTTTGGAGGTGTGGCTCCTGGTGAGGAATCCCTCATGGAGTGATTCATAGCTGGGAAAAACAGAACAGAAAAAGGCCTTTTCTAGACCCAGTCATCTCTCTGGAAGGACCATGACGGGATGTAAGGGAAGTCTGAGTTCAGCAAAAAAGATGGAACTCCTGGGAGGAGAGCCTTGCTGCTGCTTCCTGACTACTGGCATTGAATACAGTCAGTCTGTCCAGGTGCCTCTGTGAGATTCACTTGGAATACCCTGGATGGTTCTGCATGTTCTTGTTTCATGCTTTGGGCTGATGCTTCTGGGAACATCTGATGCTTCTGGCCAAGTTCGGTTCCCAGAGCCTCCACATCTTGTGCTGGTGCCTGGCCATTTCCTCCCTGGCCTAGGGAAAAAATGAAGGCTCCCATACAACTTCTGGACCAGAAAGGGGCCAGTCTGGAAAATGATGGCCCTGGATGCCTCTGCCAGCCACTCTGCTTCTCCCAGTGTCCTCCCTGGGTTTCCAGAGAGCTGCAGCCAGATGCTCTCTCCATAGCTCTTGACAGCATCATTTCCTGCATCCTCAGCCTCAGCTTGACAGGACCTGGGTTTCCATCTTTATGCCATCTTCTGCCCTTCTGCCTAGCAAGACACAGCCTCCTAATCTGTGAGCCCCAAACATGTCCAAACATTAGTGCCCAAGAGACAGGCAGTCTGGCAGAGCTGCAAAGAATAGGGGCTCTGAAGACCAGCTGCCTGGGTCAGCAACTCTACCACTTGCCAGCTCTGTAACTTTGGATAATCCTCACCCAAATTCACACTCCTCTGTGTATATAATGGGAATAGTAATGGTGCATATTTTTCAAGTGTTTTTTGTTTTTTGGGTTTTTTTGAGGGTGTTAGATACTATATGTGAAGGGTTTAGGCAGGCCAAGCTCATAGTAGGTGTTCAACAGATAGTAGCTACGAATTGACTATTAAGATGTCATGTTATACTGGGACAGTTGGATATCCATATACGAAAAGTTTAGACCCCTTCCTCACACCATATACAAAAAGTAACTCAAAATAGACAAGAGACCTAAAATATATCAGTAAATCTTTATGACCTTAGATTAGGTAATAATTTCATAGCTATGACACCAAAGGCACAAGCAACCAAAGAAAAAATAGACACATTAGGCTTAATCAGAATTAAAAATGTGCTTCAATTTTTTTTATTGCGTTTTAGGTTTTGGGGTACATATGAAGAACATGTAGGATTGTTGCATAGGTATATATATGGCAATGTGGTTTGCTGCCTTCCTCCCCATCACCTATATCTGGCATTTCTCCCCATGTTATCCCTCCCCAATTCCCCACCCCCTGCTGTCCCTCCCCTAGTTCCCCCTGACAGACCTCAGTGTGTGATGCTCCCCTGCCCGTATCCATGTGTTCTCATTGTTCAACACCCACCTATGAGTGAGAACATGCAGTGTTTGATTTTCTGTTCTTGTGTCAGTTTGCTGAGAATGATGGTTTCCAGGTTCATCCATGTCCCTACAAAGGACACGAACTCATCGTTTTTTACGGCTGCATAGTATTCCATAGTGTATATGTGCCACATTTTCCCTGTCCAGTCTGTCATTGATGGGCATTTGGGGCGATTCCTCAAGGACCTAGAAATAGAAATTCCATTTGACCCAGCAATCCCATTACTGGGTATATATATCCAAAGGATAACAAATCATTCTGCTATAAGGACACATGCACACAAATGTTCATTGCAGCACTGTTTACAATAGCAAAGACCTGGAACCAACCCAAATTATATATATATTTTTAAATATATTCCCAGCATATTTACCCAGCATAAATATAGTAAGATTGTTGAAATACAGATAATAAATTGAAACAAAAAAATGAGCTATTTAATGGAATTGAGAACTAAAGCATTTTGTAGCATATGAAGTAACAATTAGCTATTTAAAAGAGTAGAGAACTGAAACATTTTGCAGTGTATGAAGCAACTTATAAATCATCCTACTTCTTCTTTATATTCAGTTTTTTAATTTTGGATGTTCTTTATTTTTCAAGATTTTCCTCACCCATATCCTTATTGAGGGTAATATAGAGTCTCATCTAAAATACTACACTACAATATGTGTTTAGTTTTTCGCCTTAAGAAGTACAGTCATCTCAAGGGGATTGGTTTCAGGACCCCTGCATATACCAAAATCCATACATACTCAAGTCCTGCAGTTGGCCCTGTGAAACCCACTATACAAAATGTTGGCTCTCCATATACACAGATTTCATATCCCAAAAATACTACATTTTTTAATCTGATTTTGGTTGAGAAAAATCCATGTATAAATGGACCCAAGCAGTTCAAACCTGTTGTTCAGGGGTCAACTGTATATGATTAGATTCCCCCTTAGGAAATGTTGTGTTCAGCAGATACTGGGCATCTACTCACTGCTGCAGAACTGCTAAAGTGAGGAAGATACTATATTCCCTGGATGCTAGGTTATAATCTGGTGTAAAGTCTCCCTCTGGGGTTCTTCTTATACAAACTCTCGCCTACATTGCCAAGAGGGTTGTCTTTATAAAACAGAAATATAACTGTATCACTTTCCTACTTAAATGTGTCCAGGGATGTTTGATGATAGTTAAGGGATTGTAGTATTGCTATTCAAAATTATTGAAGCTAGATGGTAAGAAAATTTGGCTCATTATAGTATTTTCTCTGTTTTCATCTGTTTGCAGTTTTTCATAATAAAAAGTTTAAAAGTTACAGAATAAATGCTTGGAAACTTCTTACCTACAGGAGCAGTTGAAACTTATTAGCATGGCCAATGGGGACTGTCTGCATTCTATCCCAGATGCCTTTAGCTTCATCTCCTTTCATGGTCATCTGCACTAAATGTACACTAAATTCATATGTTCATATGCTGCAGCTGCATTAAATTCCTTTACATTTGTTTTTCTGTTATGCTCCAGTTCCTTTTTATCCACTGTTTCTTCTGCCTGGAATGCTCTTACCCGTCCATAGAATGCGCCCCCCCACCTCCACCCCACCCAACAAGCTTCTTCTAAGGCACAAATAATATTTACTCTCTAATGATCCCCCTCTAACCCTGGGCAATAAATCAGTACCTCCTTCATGCTCTTAATATCACCAACTACAAATTATTAATACTATCATAATTAACTATATTATAATTTTTACTTATGTCTAGTTCCCTACTAAACTCAGCTCTTGGATATTAAGGACATGTTTTATTAGTCTTATTTACATTTATTTATTATATTTGTTTCATTATTTTATTATGTATTATATATACTATTATTGTCCCCAATTTTTAGGCACTTCATGTTGTAAATGAATACGTGAATAAATGATTACTATTATTTGGAATTAGGAAGCTAATAATAATAATAACATATTTATTACAACTTGAGATAAGAGTGTTTCTCTTAGTTGATTAAGGTTTTTAAACTAAGGAACCAAATAAAGACTTAACTGATAAAATTCTATAGCCATTTTCTATTAAATGTTGATTTTGCATAGTTATACTATATGAAAAATGGTTTGCATGTGAAACAAGTTAATACTAAGTGGTAGGTGATATCAAGTCACATATTATTTACAAAAGTAATAGATTTTAACTTATTTTCCTTAGTAGTTAGACGTTTACATTTTGGGGGGTTTTTTTGGTTGGGTTTTTTTTTTTTTTTTTTTTTGACAAATAGAATTTTTCGGTTTTTTTTTTTTTTTTTTCCTCTACTCTGGTTTGGCTGAGCCCTAATAAAAGTAATCCAGAAGTCAGGGCAATAAGTGAAACAGAAGATACTATTTTTTTTTTGTCTAATGACAGTAATGGATTAAATTTAATCAACAGATTCTTATTTTATCTATACCACAAAAATTTATTTTTAAATCTGGTAGCAACATTTTCTGTTTTTAACTCATAGTTTTTTTTTTATTAGTTGCATATTTTCTATGATTTAAAATATGTTTAAAATATATTCATGTTTTATATCTATTTTTAGGCCTCAAGAAATCAATAAAGAAGAACTAGAGGGAAATAGCATGAGGTGTGGTAGAAAGCTTGCCAAAGATGGTGAAGTAAGTATGGGTTGTGACTGTTAATATTCTCATACAAATTGTATTATCAGCACATCCTGCACTTGTAAGTAACAATCATGACACTTGTCACATCTCACAAGAGCTTGTTTGATACACTTTCTGTAGCATGATCTTCTGGGCAAGGAGTTATAGCCACCACACGCAGTAGTGTTTGATTACTTAGACTTGTATGAGATTGCTGAACTTAAATTTTGAGTTCAGATAAGAGATGCAAGAATAGGGTCCCTTAGCAATCCAGAAATTGAGATAAAGAAGAAATTATGAGGGATCTGTTCCATAGTCTTAAAAGTGATTCTGTGTTACAGTTATCCTAAATCAAAGACATTCAAATTCGCTGATTGTTTCTCACATTAGGAGTTACCTTTCCTCCGCCAGGCGGAATGGCTCTCACCTGTAATCCCAGTACTTCGGAAGGCTGAGGTAGGCGGATCATTTGAGGCCAGGAGCTCAAGACCAACATGGCCAACATGGTGAAACCCCGTCTCTGCTAAAAACACAAAAGTTACCCAGGCATGGTTGTGCATACCTGTAAGCCCAACTACCAGGGGGGCTGAGGCATGAGAATCCTCTGAACTCGGGAGGCGGAGGTTGTAGTGAGCCAAGATCACACCGCTGCACTCCAGCCTGGGCGACAAAGTGAGACTCCATCTGAAAAACAAAAGTTACCTTTTTTTTATTACCACCCAATGTATATAAGTGAAAGAAAAATATTTAAAGACAATACTTACCCCTGTGCATCCAAAGATTCTTTTTTCTACTTAATACTTTTATTTATTTATTTATTTTTAGAGACAGGCTCTCCCTGTCACCCAACCTGGAGTACAGGGGCATGACCACAGCTCACTGCAGCCTTGACCTCCCAGGCTCAAGTGCTCCTCCCATCCCAGCCTCCCAAATAGCTGGGAGTACAGGCATGAGCCACCATGCCTAGCCATCTATTTAATATTTTTTTTTAAATCTGATTGCATCCTGTTAAATTGATTTTACAATCCACTAACGGGACATGAACTACACTTTTAAACTCTTCCCCCCAACTAATCACAATTTTTATTTTAAAAAAACAATCAGCCTTATATAGATACCTATTTGATTATTTTTCTCCCAAACTTTTCCTCATTTTGACTTTATTTTTGATTTTTAAAAGCTGATTGTTTTATATTTGCATTGACTGACTGACTGACAGTGTCTCACGGTGTTGCCCAGGCTGGAGTGCAGTGGCACAATCATTGCTGAGTGCAGTGGCACAATCATTGCTCACTGCAGCCTCAATACTCTGGACTAAAGCAATCCTCCTACCTCAGTCTCTGGAGTAGCTGAGACTACAGGCATGTGCCACCACACCTAGCTAATTTTGTTTTTTACTTTTTGTAGAGATGGGGTTCTCCCTATGTTGCCCAGGCTGGTCTTGAATTCATGGGCTTAAGAGATCCTCCTGCCTTAGCCTCCCAAAGTGCTAGGATTATAGGAATGAGCCACCACACCCAGCCTATGTTTGCCTTTATGTTATGATAAATGTTCAGAGCATAAAAGAATCGTTTTCTTTAGTCCACATTCTTCCTTGTTGCTGCTTCCAGATCTTCTTGTTACTTTGAAGCAAATGCTCCTACTATACCACCTACTACCCTTATTGTGGCCATAATTCACTGAGCTCACTGCCTTGCCTTTCTTGCCTTTTTTTTTTTTTTTTTTTTTGGAGACAGGGTCTCTCACTCTGTTGCCCAGGCTGGAGTGCAGTGGCACGATCATGACTTATTGCAACCTTAACTTCCTGGGCTCAAGTGATCCCCGCAACCTGAGCCTCTGAAGTAGCTGAGACTACAAGCATGCACCATCACACTTGGCTAATTTTTTAAAATTTTTTGTGGAGACAAGGTCTTACTCTGTTGCCCAGGCTGGTATTGAACTCCTGGGCTGAACTGGGTTCAAATGGTCCTCCTAACTTGCCCTCCCAAATTGTTGAGATTACAGGTGTGAGCCACCACACCCAGCCCTCACTACCCTTCTTTACCACTACTGTTATTATCAGTCTTGATGATTTCAATATCTCTATTCCCTGACCTTCCTTCCCCCATGTTCTTGTGCTCCACCCTACCTCAGGCCTCCATTCCCATGAGCATACCCTCACTTTTTGCATTACTAATTACCACATCACCTTCAAAATCTCCATTTCAGGCATCCCGTTTTCAGACCCCACCTCGTCTTTCTAGCTCATTCTCTCTAGCACCTGGACGCCAACTATTTTTTAACCCCATTTGGATATACAATACATTGTTTTTACAACCTTTCCCTATCGCCTTTCTCACCACATTTGTAATTCTTTTCCTGACTTATATTTTATGTTCCATCTTAAAATTGGTCCCTTGCTTATACTCTTAACTTTTCTTTTTTCTCTTTGACATGTTAAACTCACCTGGCTAAACCCCAACTCTTGTTAAGGGTTGCACTCCATGCTTGCATCCAGACAAATGAATGTGACTGAAGACAAACACCATACCCCGTTGGGTTCTACTTGAATGTAGTAACCATAAACTTCAAGTAGGTTAGCATCATAATCTGTCTACATTTCCCTAGTGAATTGATCCTCCTATTAGCTGAGGTAATTCATAACTTCTCTCCTCAAAAGGGTAATGCTCCCACCCTTATTTTTATCTGATGGCCTTGCTTGCTACCTACTGTAATGAAAAGAGAATCTGTACATCCTGTGACTAGTAATTCTGCCAATCTACCTACATCTATAGCTATGCACTATGCTTTTCCTCTTATTAGAACAATGAACTGTCTACTTCTATCTTAGTCCATTCCCTTTCTTTATACTGGACTCTATCCATGCTCACCTATTCAAAAGCTTTGCTTCAGCTAGGCACAGTGGTTTGCACCTGCAATTCCAGGTACTTGGGAGGTTTAGGTGGAAAGATTGCATGAACCCAGGAGTTTGAGTTCAGCCTGGGCAATATAGCAAGACCCTGTCTCTTAAAAAAAAAAAAAAAAAAAAAAGCTTTGCTCCTACAGTTGTCACCTCTGCTAGGGCAGAAACTGTATTTTATTTACCGCTATGATTCCGTTGCTTAGAGGAGTGACTGGCATATAATATGTGCTCCATAAATATCAGTTAAATACTGAATTGCAATTCAGGGTGTCAGCCAAACACTTGAAGCCCTTACTACTTCTCTATATCACACCACCTTATCTGATACACTCACATTAACTATTAGCTGATAGAATAAACAAACTTGTGAACCTCATGATGATATTTAAAATAACCCAGTTGTGTGTCTGTTGGATAATTAAAGTATTTTGAGTATTTTTAAAGCAAGGTGTTTCTTAATGAGTTCTTAATTACCCCCATCTAGACTCTTAGTTCCCTAAGCTATATACCTGCTTAGAGTTACAATGAAAAGCCTTATTATTTATGGTAGAATTGCAGTGTGGAGAGAAAAGGAAAATGATCATGAAGACAAAAGTAACTTAGAAAATTATGATCATAAGGGCAGCTTTTCTGGCTTAGATATATAGTTCTGGGTGGTAAGCCTTAAGAAAAAAAGCACTGACAAAAAGTCGACCACCCATGATGGAAATACTTGGAATGGGTTAGAGACAAAAAGACATTTAGAATTTTTTATTTTTGACTTGCTAATATGACAAATAAGTGTCTTTTTTTAATTTAACTGAAATAAATTTTTTTTATTTAACTGAAATAAAACTCTTTTGTGTTTTTTAGTACTGCTGGCGTTGGACGGGTTTTAACTTTGGCTTTGACCTACTTGTAACTTACACCAATCGATACGTCATTTTCAAACGCAATACGCTGAATCAGCCATGTAACGGATCTGTCAGTTTACAACCTCGAAGGAGCATAGCATTTAGGTAGGATGAGATTTCCCCAGCCCACCCCTTCTCAGTCCAGAGGAAATATAAGAAATAAAACCTTGCTGGGTATGGTGGCTGACCCTGTAATCCCAGCACTTTGGGAGGCCGAGGTGGGCAGATCACCTGAGGTCAGGAGTTCAAGACCAGTCTGATCAACATGGAGAAACCCCGTCTCTACCAAAAATACAAAATTAGCTAGGCGTGGTGGTGCATGCCTGTAATCCCAGCCACTTGGGAGGCTGAGGCAGGAGAATGCCTTGAACCTGGGAGGTGGAGGTTGCGGTGAACCAAGATTGCACCATTGTACTCCAGCCTGGGCAACAAGAGTGAAACTCTCATCTCAAACAAACAAAAACAGCAACTTTCATAGAACTTTGGATACAGTATATGTGGAAGTGGTAGGAAATGAAGAAGCTCCATCCCTATTAGTAATCAGAATCATAAGATCTAGTATGTCAGGGAGAATGAATAGGCTGGAATATATACCAGTAGGGAATATCAGCCTTGAAGCTGTCACCTCGTTGCTATTCCTAGCAAATAAAAGGTCCAAACTGTAGAAATATGTAGCAAGGTATGTTTCCAGGAAAACATGTATTATCCTTAACTTTTTAAAGGATTTAATATGTCAAACTTTGCCCAATAGTTGCTGGCAATCTTTTTCTGAGAGAAGCTGACAAATTGGACAATAGCTTAATGTATGTATGATTTAAAAGTAATATATTTATACTTAACACCAAATACAAAAATTAACTCAAAATGGATCAGAGAGCTAAGCATAAGAACTAAAACTATGAAACTCTTGGAAGAAAACATAGGAGAAAAGCTTCATAACAATTGATTTGACAGTGATTTCTTCCATAAGACACCCAAGCGCAGGCAACAAAAGAAGCAACAGATAAAACTGGACGTCATCAAAATCACAAACTGGTGCATCAGAGGATAGCGTCAAGACAGTGAAAAGGCAACCCATGGAATGAGAGAAGATATTTGTAACCATATATTTGACAAAACGTTAATATCCAGAATATATAGAAAACTCCTACAACACTATAAAAAGAAAACTCAACTCAAAAATGGGCCAAATACTTGCATAAACATTTCTCCAGAGAAGATATACAAATGGCTAATAAACACATGAAAAGATATTCAACATTACTAATTAGGAAAATACAACCAAATCACAGTGAGCTATCACTCCACATCTATTAGGATGGCTATTAGTAAAAACAAAATAGAAAAAAAAAAAGTAACAGGTGTTGGCAAGGATGTTCATTGTTTAGAACCCTTGTGTGCTGCTCATGGCCATGTAAAATCACACAGCCATTATGGAAGATGGCATGATGCTTCCTTAAAAAAACTAAACAGAATTACCATATGATCCAGAAATTTCTCTTCTGAGTATGGACCCAGAAGAATTGAAAATAGGGACTTAAACAGATATTTTTATATACTTTGAACATAACAGCATTATTCAAAATAGCCAAAAGATGGAAGCAGCCCACATGTTCACTGACAGTTGTTAGATAAACAAAATGTGGTATGTACATAAAATAGAACATTATTTAGCCTTGAAAAGGAAGGAAATTCTGATACATGCTGAACATGGATGAACCTGGAAGACATATCAAGTAAAATAAGCCACACACAGAAGCACACATATTATAAAATTCCATTGATATCAGTTACGTAGAATAGACAAATTCATAGCTACAGAGAGTACACTGGTGGTTGCCAGGGCCTGAGGGAAGGGAAAATGGGGTGTTAGTGTTTAATGGGTAAGGAGCTTCAGCGAGGGAAAATTAAAATGTTCTAGAGATGGGTGCAGAACAATGTGGAAATGTATTTAATGCCACAGAACTATATACTTTAAAATGGTTAAAATGTTATATGTATTTTACCACAATAAAAATATTATAAATTATTTCTCTGAGACAAGAGTCTCGCTCTGTCGTCCAGGCTAGAGCACAGCAGAGCGGTCTTGGCTCACTGCAGCCTCCGCCTCCCGGGTTCAAGCAATTCCCCTTCTCAGCCTCCCAAGTAGTGGGATTACAGGCGCCCGCCACCACGACAGGTAATTTTTATATTTTTAGTAGAGATGGGGTTTCGCCATCTTGGCCAGGCTGGTCTTGAATTCCTGACCTTGTGATCCACTCACCTCGGCCTCCCAAAGTTCTGGGATTATAGGCATGAACCACCGCTCCCAGCCTATAAATTATTTCTCTTGACCAGATATGTATAATAGCACAAGCTTGTCACTGAATGCAGTCAGATTACAGCTTGAAAAGACTTCCTAAAAGTATTTTATCAAAGGAAAAACATAGAGGAAAAAGTAAGTATGAAAGTGAGGGAGGGCTTGTTTATCTGTGGTTTAAAAATCTTGTGTTTATTATTTATTTTTTTAATCCTAGATTACGTTTGGCTTCTTTTGATAGTAGTGGAAAACTAATATGTAGTAGAACAACTGGCTATCAAATACTTACACTTGAAAAAGATCAGGTATGTTCGATTATCTTCTGGTATAACATTATAATATTTGTCTTTTGAATCTGCTTTTCAAAATTCCCAGTAGATTTAACATTAAAGTGATGGCATTTTGACCTAAAAGTTGGTTTGAAAGTCTTTTGAAGGTAAAGATGAAAGTACCACATTCACCTGTGCATAATTGACCCCATCTCAATGGAAGCATAATTGGGACAAAGAAAGAAAACATGATTTGAGGGGCAGGGAAAAACTGATTATAAGGAAATAATCGTTTAGCCTGAATATCATCTTCAGCACTAAAATTCATTCCTATAATTTTAGGAATCTTAAGTGCTTTATCCATTGTGTATATAGTGCATTTATTTATACATTCACAGCAGGCATCTTGAAGACAATCCTGTATGTCTCCATAGCTCCTGAATATCATAAGAGCATTATTCTCTAGCCCATTAGATTTGTAAGATAGCAAGCCCTGTCATATTCCCCAGATTATCTCCAAAGCCATTTATTTATTCATACATCACACACGGAGAAGTTTCAAAGTGTCATGATGAGAAAGTAGATCATTTTTAAAAGTAAAATTGAAAGCTGTTAAAATATTGAGGAAGTTTATTAAAACTAATCATCATTCCAAAGGGTATAATGTTTTATTAAAGGATTCAGAGCCTGTTATGGTTACATAAATTATGGGAAGTTAGTAGTTTTCCTCAGACTCAAGAGACTGTTGTAGAACATCCTTAGCATTGCAGGTAAGCTTGGAAGTGATCATTGTAACTTCACATGCCCTGTATGAGAACTTCTTCAACAGCATTCTTACAGAGGGCCATCCACCCATTGTTGAAACCATAGCTGACCATCTTACATGAAAGGTAGTATGTAGGAATGTCCATTTCAAGGCAAATATATAATGAGAAAATTCAAATCTCCATCAGAATTCTCTGTTGGTCCTTCTTGTACCCTCTGCAGCTGAATAGACAATGACTGTCTTTATGTTCTACCTGAAACTTCATGAAAAATACTGTCATGGCTCAAACCCAGCCAGAAACTTATAAAAGCACCAAGCCAAGATAATAGTTGTATTCCAAATGTTCCTTCAGCAAACATTTGTGTCCTCACCATGTGCTTGGTTCTCAGCTAGGAGTAGAAGAAATAAAGACAGGCTTTTGTTAATATAGTCTAGTGTAAGGAGCATGATAGAATGAGCTCAGAGTGCAACCTTGAGGGAGAAGACGCTAACCTGTAACTGAGCAGTTGCGGGAGTAGGGGGTGGTTATTAGCGGAAGAGAAAGAAAGCTCAGGGAAAACATCCTCTCCTGGAAAAGTGTTAAAGTGAATGCATGCCTGAACCAAGCCTCAAATGATGAGTAGGATGCAAGCAAGGGAATACACGAGTCATTCAAGGAAGTGAAAGATAGCTGGAAGAGTTCAGTATAACTAGAGCCAGGGCATGAGGGCTGTGGATGGAGTTTAGAAGATTTACTTTGGGAGTTGTGTATTTGTTTTATATAGGTTATAGATGTAGAAAAAATAGAAAATATAACTCAGCCGAAACAGCAATCATACATGTACCACTCAGATACATTACTGAGTTTTTTCTTCACCTGTATCTTTTTTGCAAAATTGGATCGTACTAGGTTAGCTATTTTGTAACCTGCTTTTTTTTAATGATGAAAAATATATATATATTTAGAATTTGCTAGCTGGATTCAACTTAGATGATCCCAATATTTTGGCAACATCTAAAAGGAGCATGCTCAGGAGCCAGTTGAACATAGGCCTTTTTCTCTCCGTCAGGTCTGATCACGGTGTTGATCTTGGCCACAGAGCTCCTCCACAGCCTGCTTGATTTTATGCTTTTTGGCCTCAACATCCACAGTGAACACAAGTGTGTTGTTGTCCTCTGTCTTCTTCATGGCCAACTCAGTGGGCAGGGAGAGCTTGTTGGTCACCCAGTGGTCAGGCCTAGGGGAGAGGCAAAATGGGGTCACCTGGCCTGGGCCCAGGAGAAGAAAGGGTTGGCTCTCTTTCAGAGCCCAAGGTTGGGAGACGCTAGACACATCAGACAGTGAGATAGCAATTGTAACCTGCTTTTTTTTTTTTTTCACTTTGTTGTACATAGCTTTTCTTGTCAATAAATGTATATTCATAGCATCATTTTTATGAACTGCAAAATATTAGTTGTTTTAGCTATACCATAATTTAGATAATTCCTCTTTATTGGATAAAGTTGCCATTTTTTTCATTACTATAAGAAATACACATATATCTTTGTTCATTTTTCTGATATTTTTAAAGCATAAATTCTAAGAAGTAGAATTGAGATAGAGTCTTGTTCTGTCACCCAGACTGGAGTGCACTAATGTTTGTATTTTTAGTAGAGACAGGGTTTCACCATGTTAGCCAGGCTTGTCTTGAACTCCTGGTCTCAAGTGATCCACCTGCCTTAGCCTACCAAAGTGCTTGGATTACAGGTGTGAGCCACTGCACCCAGCCCTTATTTTTCATTTCTTTGGTTACTGGTATTGTTGGGGTTTTTTAATGTTTATTGAACGTGTTATCTCATGTAAACTGACAGTTTATATTGTTTGTTTAATTTTTTATTAAAATAGTCATTTTTTTCTTGCTAATTTTTAACAGTTTTTTCTTGTTCTTTCTTTCTTTTTTTTTTTTTTAAAGACAGGTTGTCATTCTGTCACTCAGGCTGGAGTGCAGTGGTGCAATCTTGGCTCACTGCAGCCTCCACCTCCTGGGCCCAAGCTTTCCACCCACCTCAGCCTCACAAGTAGCTGAGACTACAGGCTCACACCACCACACCCTGCTAACTTTTTTGTATTTTTTATATAGAGACTAGGTTTTGCCACGTTGCCCAGGCTGGTCTGGAATTCCTGGCCTCAAGCAATCTACCTGCCTCAGCCTCCCAAAGTGCTGGGATTACAGGCATGAGCCACCATGCCTGGACAGATTTTACATTTTTGTCATTTGTCTTTTCAATCTTCAAAACAATCTATCTTTTTCTTTTATGATTTTTTTTTTTTTGGTGTGATCCTTAGGCCTCCTTATTCTTATTAGGATTATATAAATAGTCACCTATATATTTTTTTGTTCTTTTTATGGCTTAGTTTTTTACTTTGGAGTATTTGATGATATATCTGAAATGCACCAGATGTATCAATGCATTTAAAATGCCTTATCAGACACAAAATACTTATAAACTTGCTTTTATTTCTGGACTTCTGTTTTATTGATTTCTTTGTTATGAGGAGAAGGCATTGTTTTAATTAGGCTAACTTTAAGGTGCATTTTAATATTAGTAATGCAAAACCACCTTCATTATTCAAAAATGACTTTTTCAAAAATCTCTCAGTTCTTTGTGCATGATTATTCTCCTGTATGGGATGTAGAATCAGTTTGTCAAGTTTCCTTTTAAAAATTCCTATGGGGATTTTAATTTATATGATTAAATATATAGAGTAGTTTGTGGACAATTGATATCTTCCTTTCTGTAATATATTTTCTACATTTATTTAGGTCTTCTCTTCTGTCTCTTTCTAAAATTTGTAGTTTTTCCCATATTGTTCCTGTATATTTCCTGGAAGTATAATGCTTAGTATTTTACATTTCAGTTGCTAATATGAAATGAATCATTTGTTCTAATAGTTTTTGATGATGTAAAATAGTGATTTTTGTATATTTATTTTGTAACTGTCCATCTTACAACACCATGCTAAATAGATTTGCGCTATAGAAGGTTCCCTCAGACAGCAATATGTAGGAAGGATTAAAGGTATGATAATGGCAAGAAAACAATTTATTGATTATATAGCTATAACTCAGATAAAAAGTGATGAGAACCTTAAAGAATGTAGCAGTGAAGATGAAAATATTGATGGGTTCTGGAAATCAAGTAGTGCAGTTGAAAATTTGATTCTCAATCGTGTGTGTGCATGAGGAAATGTCAGATGGTTTGTGGTTTTCTGGTTTGGGCAATTTGATTTATAGTAGTGATTTTACCTGAGATTTAAATTATAGAAAGGAAAATGAACATGACGTAGTGTTGGTGATAGTGAAGAGATGATGAATTCCATTTAGGGCATATTTAATTTGAGAGCATCAAGGTGAAAATTTGATAGGCTAGTGAATAAATGGATTTGGAGTTTAAAAGTAATGCCTGAACTAGAAATAATAATTGGATGAGATAACTTACAGGAAATGTGTAGGGAATATGACAGGATAGAACCCTAGGGACCAATGGTTTTTAAGAGATGGGCAAAAAAGATAACCTGGTGAGACATTCAAAAGCTGGGATGGGGGATCAAAGCCAAATTGCAGGCTTGGCATGGTAGCTCATGCCTGTAATCCCAGCACTTTGAGAGGCCAAGACAAGAGGATTGCTTGAGACCAGGAGTTTAAGACCAGCCCTTGAAACATAGCAAAACCCTATCTATACAAAAAATTTAAAAAATTAGCCAGGTATGGTGGCAGGTGCCTGTAGTCCCAGCTACTCGGAAGCTGAGGCAGGAAGATCACTTGAGCCTGGGAGGCTGAGACTGCAATGAGCCATGACCATGCCACCACACTCCAGCCTGGGTAACAGAGTGAGACCCTCTCTCAAAACAAAAACAGACCAACAAAAAACACTACCAACAACAATACCCAGAAATTTATTTTTTTAAGCCAAATTGTAAGAATGAAAGTGGAGGTAGCCCAGAAAGAAAGGAAGGGTTAGATAGTAGCCAGTGGTTAAGGGTTTGAATTTCAGTTGCTTTATAACTAAGTGAAGATTTCCAATAGTGAGTTGTATTTATGGATCTTGGAATTTAGACATTTAAGATAGAATGTGGGGGATTAATAGAGGAATAGTATAGAATAAGTTGCAAAAACCTCAAGCAGCAATCTATTATACGTAGAGATGAACAACTAATTTTCTGGAAGTAGAAATGGAGACCTAGGAAGATGCTGCTGCTCTGCTGCTGCAATAGGTGGGCTCCACAGCTTCCATCATAGTGGAATAAGGAAAATGGAACTTTGCTATGAATGTACTTCAATGCAAATGTAGATGCAGATTGAACCTTTAGGTGAAGCAACAGATTTGATGAAGCTAGGATTCGATCTCTCCTGTTTAGAAATGGAGAGTGGAGATTAATACAATTTAATATTGAAGAATTGTGTGTCCATTCAGCCAAGTGATACCCACATGGCTTCCTTCTTTCTCCAGAGTTGGCCCTTTGACTTACCCTTCCCTGTCTCAATCTTAACTATACTCAAATTAGCCTCAGAAGGCTAGTCTTCCTCAGAGCCTTTTATCTTGATTTTATCATTGGATATACATATCATCAAAGCATTTGTCCTCAACAAATTTAGTAAATGTGCCTTCACCCAGATTATTGATATAAATGTTGACTAGCTCAGGATGTCTTAAGCATCTGAAGACCAACCATGCTTTGGCATCATTCCTTTCTGGTGACATTGTTAGCACAATCAGTCTAGGTGATGGCCTAACCTGATCTTATTCACAGATGTCTTTTTTAAATACCACTTTTCCTCTTAGAGAGAGAGAGAGAGAGAGAGAGAGAGAGAGAGTGTGTGTGTGTGTGTGTGTGTGTGAGACATTTGTACTCTCTACCTTCTTTATTCAAATTTATCTTCTTGTTCCGTCAACACAAAAGCTGTGTCCAGTGAGTCTGCTTCAGTCGCTCAAATATTCTAGTTTTAGTCCCTCTTCATTCAGGAATACATGCCTCAGTAAAAAATTAAAACTTTGGATATTAACAGTGTTTAATAGTATCCAAAATAAATAAAGTGTAACTAATGCATACTATTTCAGAGAACATATCCCAGGCATTTAAAACATAGGAATTCTCATTTTAGTGTTTCCTCTTTTACTCTGAGGATTGATTCTGTTTACTAAATGCTTCTAGTAAAGGATATGTGAGGTTCCAAACAGAGCTGTATAGCATCAGGGATGTTATATTTGTGTAGCGTCAGCTCCTGTCTCTGGGAGTTCTGAGCATTCTTGTGTGTGTTGATGTAACTGAACCTGAAATTGCTTTTCCTTGATAATGTATTTTATGTTTCAGGAGACAAATTACATGCTTGTCATAGGGACAGTGGGAAATCTTAAACAGTAGATTTTTGGTGATGATGACTCCCAACCTTCATCCCAGTGATTTGCTGTACCCAAGGGGCATCAGAAATTGAAGCCAATTCAGGAGGCTGAGGTGGGAGGATGAGGCAGGAAGATCACTTGAGCCCAGGAGTTCAAGGCCAGCTTGGGCAATATAGAAAGACCCTGTCTTATTTTTTTAAAAAAATAATTTTTTAAAGGAAATAAAATTTTTTAAAAATTGAAGCCAAGTGAGAAGTTTATGTATTTCTAAACATTGTATCTTTTCACAAAATATGTAAATACTTGACAGAAATTTTTATAATAATGAAAATAATTACCATTATTCAGTACTTAATATATAACTGACTTTGTGAAACCCTCTGTGCATTGTCTCATGTAATCCTCCTGTAAGTCAGGTACTCATATTTTTCCCATCTTACAGTGAGGAAACTGCATTTAACAAGGTCACACAGCTAGTGAATGGGAGTTTGGAGAGTGGAGATGTGGATCTCAGACTCAGGACACTATATCCTTTGGTTCATTCAGTTCAACAGTTTGGTTTTTTTTGTTTTTATTTTTAAGATACTGCTATCTAATGGTCATTAATCTACAAATCTGTCTTATAGGAACAAGTGGTGATGAACTTGGACAGCAGGCTCCTGATCTTCCCTTTATACATCTGCTGTAACTTCTTGTATATATCGCCAGAAAAAAGAATTGAAAATAATCATCACCCAGAAAATGCAGAAAACTGAAGATCTCATCAGTTGGAAACATTAGCACTTTGAAAACTTTTTAGGCCAGCTTTAATTTAATGGCCCTACTGATAATCACATTTAAGGTGACTAACAATGACAAAGGCCTTACGAACTGTACGGACAATACAGAAGATTATTCTTATCCTCAGTGCATTTCTATGCATATATGAAAAAACATTTTAAAGCCAAGAAAATATCTGTCAAACCATTTCTGTTAGAAAGATGTCAACTCATGCTTTTAATTTCGCGTCAGTAGAAAATTGCTGTAGGTAAATCTCACATTTATCTGCAAAAACATATAGATTTAAATTTTAGCTTAAACTTTGTTTCTACCTTATGTTAGTGGACCTCAGTTATCCATCTGTAAATTTATTTTTATTTGGCTAAAATAAAAGAATAATTTGGATGGCCAATTAGAAATGCTCTTTTCAGTTGGTGCATTTAAAAGCTTTCCTTTAATGTTTTCACTTGCTCATTATGGTTCCTCCTTTTAGTCTAATATCTTTCCAGTCCATACTTGTTTTTAGTCATTAAATACTTTCTTCCTGGTTTTGGAAACTAAGCTGAGAAACTTTGTTTAAACTTAAGCATTGTCATGCTATTTTTTAAAATTTGGCTTTCCTAAAATTTTAAGAACAATGAAAGTTAGCTTCACACCTTCAAATGACCTTGAATGAGGGAAAAATCCATTTGATTCCAAGGCTATTTCTTGCCTTACATGGTCTTTTCTTTGACAGTCTGTACACCTTTATTATTAGGTTTTGAATTATTTATGTACCAGATATTATAGTTTTAAACATTTTAATATTGTCTGATCTTTAGAATTATTTATGTCCAAATTTTAGTTGGGAACTTTGTTTCCTGCTTAAGCTCAGGACTTTATACCCTCTGAATAGAGTGCCTTTGAGTTACACATGCTAATAGAAACTTCATAGTAAATGTAAATAAGGTCAGAGGTTCTAATATAGAAGTTGATGATGAAGCATTAATGTAAAAATGGAACTTATTTTTGTCAAAAATGAGATGTACACTTGTCATGATTTATATATTTTGACCTTTTATGTTAATTGCTGTTTTGACAATAGCCATGTTCATTTTCTTTCCAGTTAGAGTAAGTACTTCTGTGGTTAATGTATATTCTTATTACGGTTTTTAATGTAGGAATCATTTTTATGTATCTGTGCAAATAATAAATGCCCATTTGGAAAAAGAATAAATAAGCTCTTATATAAAATGGACCAAACCCCCCCTTAATTGAAACCAAAATTTTTTTTCTTTCTAGTTAGATTTTTTTCCAACTCCTTTTAACTTTTGGAATCTATTATTTTTTTCTTTCTTAATGATATGTCCATAGGTTCATAAATTGCTTTTGTTCTTTTAAAATTCATCCACTTGGTTTAACTTAAAGGAACCTTCTAAATGCCTTACCCTTGACCCCCAGAGCTGGAATTTAAATGTTTCTAATACAGTGATTTGGCCGTTATCAAGAGGTTACATTTCAGCTGGGCATCAGCTGGGCATGGTGGCTCACACCTGTAAGCCCAGCACTTTGGGAGGCCGAGGAAGGAGGATCATTTGAGGTCAGGAGTTTAAGACCACCCATGACCAACCTCGTGAAGCCCCATCTCTACAAAAAAATACAAAATAAAAATTAGCCAGGCATAGTGGCACAAGCCTGTAATCTCAGCCACTCAGAAGGCTGAGGCAGGAGAATCACTTGAACCCGGGAGGGAGGTAGAGGTTGCAGTGAGCGGAGGTCACACCATTGCACTCCAACCTGGGCAACAGAGTGAGACTCCATCTTAAAAAAAAAGAAGAGGTTACATTACTTATTTTTCTATTTGGCTATATTAGGTGTCTTTCACAGGAAGCTGTTGTTTTCTTTCTGTCTCATTACTGTATAAGAGGTTCCTTACCCTTTCTTTATGTGTTGAAAAATATATAAATGCCAAGCTTAAGTTATTTGAATATTTTTTTGCAAATCTTGGAACTAAAGATAATGTTTGAGTATATTAATGAATAAAATTAACTGTTTCATTTCACTTATATAAGTTAACTGGCCAGATTGGAGTTATATGTGTTTTCATCCAATGGTTCTGTTGTGGCCAAGTTGCTTATGTCATCCATAGACAGGATAATTCTTTCTTCAATCACAAGTAGGTTAATGTTCTTATTTGAGAAGTTGATAATTGTCAGCTAGTAATTCACGTTGGTAGTAAAGATGTCTTTTTGTTTTCTTACCAAATACTTTTATGTGTTTGCATAGTTTGTTCTTTTCAATAGAAACATTTTCAATAAAGTGTTAATAGTGTAAGCTAAAGTATTGTACATACAACTATGGTTTATGAAAGCTTTGTGTTTTGTCAGCTTTTGTCTTACAGCCTCTATTGTTTTTTATTCTAGGGCTAGAAAACAATATTTACATTTTAAGCATTATTTGTGTCTGTCTATCAGTAAGGAAGAAGTATTTAAGAAAATATGTCCTAGAGTTTCACACTAAGTTATTAAGGGATATCAATACCTTTCCTTTAAAAAAAAAAAAAAGTGGCTTGGCATGAAACTTACCAAGATAGGTAAAATCATGTGGAGAACAGTGGTAGTCACTGTTTTTTTTTTTTAACCAAGCGTTTCACAGCTAACGTTTTATCTCATTTTAAGTCTTTGAATAGGATTACTGTCATATGTGGACAACTTTCAATATCAAATGCAAAAAATAGGGTTACTGAAGATCACTGTGGCCACTTAAGTTTAAGTTAATTAAAATTTTTTTTAAATAAAAATGTACTCCCTCAGTCACACTAGCCACACTGTAAGTGCTCAGTAACTCATGTAGCTGGTGGCTATCATATTGGACAGTACAAGTATAGAATATTTCCATTGCAGAAAGTTCTGATAGCAGATGTAGAATATTGGACTAGTAATGGTTAAACTGTTTAAGATGAACCTGTGTAAAGGATAGAAAATATTAGAGCCAGGGGTACAAATGATAAGCATAGATGACTTGTCAATCACCTGAAATATATTCAAGCAATATAGACCCAGTCATGTGACTGGATTTAAAAAAATAAGGCACAGCACAACTCTCTCCTCAACCAGAGAGTTTTAAATTCTTCCCAAGGTCTAAGGTACAGAGGTACAAACAGCAAAAATCCTCAAAGGGCATCGGTCATTGTTAACTAGTGGTCAGACTATCTAATTATGGAGCAGAATTACTCAACAGCACGCATTCATACAAAAGTATAAAGTGAAGGCTGGGCATGGTGGCTCATGCCCATAATAGCGCTTTGGGAGGCCAAGGCAAGAGGATCTCTTCAGGCCAGGAGTTTGAGACCAGGCTGGGCAGCATAGCAAGACCCCATCTCTACAAAAAATATTTTTTTTTAAATGGCTGAAGCCAGACAGGGTGGCTCATGAGCGCCAGTAATCCCAGCACTTTGGGAGGCCAAGGAGGGTGGATCACTGAGGTCAGGAGTTCAAGACCAGCCTGGCCAACATGGTGAAACCCTGTCTATACTAAAAATACAAAAATTAACCGGGCATGGTGGCACATGCCTATGGTCCCAGCTTCTCAGGAGGCTGAAGCAGGAGAATTGCTTGAACCCAGGAGGCAGAGGTTTCAGTGAGCCAAGATCACGCCACAGCACTCCAGCTTGGGTGACAGTGAGACTACATCTCCAGTGAATCAATCAATAAAAATTAGCTGGGTGTAGTCCTAGCTACTCAGTAGGCTGAGGCAGGAGGATTGCTTGAGCCAACAGTTCAAGGCTGCAATGAGCTCTGATTGGACGCAGTATACTCCAGCATGGGCAACAGCGTAAGACCTTGTCTCTTAAAAATAAACTATGGCTGGTAATTTTATGAACTAGGACTGGCAGAGGTAAAAACATAAAACTTCCTAGGTCAAAATAAAATTTCCTGGGTCAACAAAGACTTTGTGGTTCAATCCCATAGGTTAGAGGTGCATTTCCTTTAATGTTTAAAATTGATCACTTTGTTCTCCTTAAAAAGGAGTCTTCTCTTAAACTTCTCTGATATCACACTATTTCTATTTCTCTGGCCACTCCTTGGTCTCGTTTTATTTTCTTCCTCTGGCTATCTCCAGGCTCTTTCCTCTCCAGAGCCTGCACCAGGTGATTTCATGTATTCTCATGGCTTCAAATGACCATCTGTATTTTGATAATTCCTTTTTCTGTAGTTCCAGCCTATATCTGTCTTCCAAGTTCCAGTTACACATCTAGTTGACATCTCCTTGAGTGTTCAAAATAGCATCTCAAGTTAGCATGTCCAGATCTGCATGCATCTACTTTCCCGGGAATTTGTCTTGTATGCCTCATGTCAGCAAATGACGCTACTCAGTTGTGCAAGCCAGAAGCCTAGATGTCATTCTCAAATCTTCTGACTCCCTCATGCTCTGCATCCAGAAATCACAACGTTCTTCTGGTTTTACCAAGTGTATCTCAAATGCAGCCATTTCTTACCTTGCCCACTGCCACCGTTTTAGTACAGACCACGATAATTTCCAACCTGGATTATTGCACCAACCTCCTGTGTTTTCCCCTCTAACTGAGTCTCCATATTACCCAAAGAGTTATCTGCATAACTCAGATCTCTATTCTCCTATCCTTAAAATCTTGAAATTCTTTGAAGTTTCCCATTTGCCCTCAGGATAACTCTTTACTGTAGGTAACAAGTCTGTTTCAGCCTTGTCTTCACATCTCCACACTCTGCCCCTAAGGTGGCTGTCATACTTTTTCTTTGTTCTCTAAAGAGCCCATCCTGTCCCTCCTCACGTCTTGCCCTTGCACATGCAGTCTCCTCAGCCTGGACAATCTCTTCCCCTTTTCCCCAGCACAGACGTCACCCCGTTTCACCTGGCTAGTTTCTGTTCATACTTTAGGTCTTGTGTGGATGTTATTTTCTCCCAGAAACTTTTCTTGACAACCCTTCCCATGGTATGTGCCCTCCTAATACTCTGTTCTTCCCCCATTAATGTACTTTCACACCGTTTACTTGTTTGTATCCCCCACTGGACTGCAAGCTACTCACGACTTGTGTCTTTTTCATTGTTTAATCCTCTAATACATGTGGTATGCAATAAATGTGTGAATAATGACAAACTGCAGTAATCATACCTTTTTATTTTCTGATGTTTTGACATCTGGGTTCTTACTAAGACTTCTCTTCCTAGGACTAATTCCTAAAGATAGCAAAAGATTCCCTTTGGAGCATGCCTTACATAAACACACCAGCCAATCCAAATATCATATCCCCAGCTACCTCCTTTAACACATTCTCACAAGCCAAACCAATATTCCCATCCCCTAATCACCCCAAGGCCAGCCTCTCACCTAAGAGCCTGCTGAAATTATTCCAACTAGCCAGTCTTAGAGCTGCTTACCCTGTCTCACCCATTCCTTCCCATGACAACCACAGTAATGTCTCACCCATGCTTTCCCCTCATTCCCTCCACCTCCTGGTCAACCCTAGTACTTCCCTGTGTGGGATGCCATGTCTCCTGCTTCTAGGAAGCTAACTGTATTGTTTAAATCAGTTAAAAACATCTTCCTGCGTGACAAAATTCATTTCTGTGTCTGTGTGTCTTACCATATGCTGTGGTTTGAGTGTATTCCTTAAAAGTTCATAAAATGGAAATTGAAATCCCATTTTAACAGTGTAGAGAGGCAGGACGTTGAAGAGGCGATCAGGTCATGAGGGCTTCACACTCATGAATGGATTAGTGCCATTACTGCGGGAGGGGGTTTCTGATGAAAAGGATGAGTTTGCCTCCTCCCCTTCTTGCTCTCTGTTGCACATGCTTCCTCACCACACAATGCTTTCCACCATGGGATGACCCTCACCAGATGCTGGCAGCACGCTCTTAGACTTCCCAGTCTTCAGAACCATGATCCAAATAAACTTCTGTTCTTTGTAAATTATCCAGTCTGTGGTATTCTGATATAGCAGTAGAAACAGACTAAGACACCATATCTGATTAAAACATTTCAGATTTTTGAAACACACATTTACTAAGTGCTATGTGCTATTGTTCCTCACAACAGTCTGAAGTATTAAAGTGTTAAACTTTATTATTCTCATTTTAGAGAAGAAAAAACTGAAAGCTTAAAGCTTAAGAACACGGTCCAAGGTGGTAAAGCTGTGGAACAGTGGAACTGAAACTAAACTCAAACCTCAGAGCTGCTTTCAGTGGCTCATTCCTATAATCCCAGCATTTTGGAAGGCCGAGGCAGGCGGATCACAAGGTCAGGAGATCAAGACCATCCTGGCCAACATGGTGAAATCCTGTCTCTAAGAAAATACAAAAAATCAGCCAGGTGTAGGTGGTGCATGCCTGTAGTCCCAGCTTCTCGGGAGACTGAGGCAGGGGAATCACTTGATTCATGTAATTTACCATTTTAACAAACTAAAGAAAAATTGCCGATCATATTAATAGATGCAGAAAAAGCATTTGACAAAATATAACACCAGAAAAATTATAAAATCTTTAGAAGATTACATAGGAGAAAGTCTTTGGACAGTCTTAGTCCATTCAGTCTGCTAGAACAGAATCCCATAGACTGGGTGACTTTATAAACAACAGAATTGTACTTCTCACAGTTCTGAAGGCTGGGAAGTTCAAGATCAAGGCATCAGCAGGTTCTTCATCTGGTGAGGGCCTACTTCCTGGTTCATAGAACAGAATAGTGCCTTCTTGCTGTGTCCTTACATGGTGGAAGGGGAAAGGAATCTCTCTGGGGTCTCTCTTATAATATAAGGGCACTAATCCCATTCATGAGGACCTCACCCTCAAGACCTATTCAACTCTCAAAGGCCCCACCTCCTAACAGTATCACATCAGAGATTAGATTTCAACATATGAATTTTGGGGGAAACAAGTATTCAACCTACAGCAGGATTCTGGGACTTGGTGAGTGTTCTTAGGCATGACACCAAGAGCACAATCTATAGAAGAGAAAATAACTGAGCTTAATCAAAATGTAAAACTTTCACGGCCAGGTGAGGTGGCTCACACCTGTAATCCCAGCACCTTGGGAGGCCAAGGTGAATGGACCACCTGATGTCAGGAGTTTGAGACCAGCCTGGTCAAAATGGTGAAACCCTGTCTCCACTAAAAATACAAAAATTAGCCAGGCATGGTGGCGGACACCTGTAATCCCAGCTACTTGGGAGGCTGAGGCAGGAGAATCACTTGAAACTGTGAGGTGGAGGTTGCAGTGAGCTGAGACTGCGCCTATTGCACTCTAGCCTGGGCAACAAGAGTGAAACTCCATCTCAAAAAAAAAAAAAACTTTCACTTTGTAAAAGATCCTGTTGAGCGAGTGAAAAGATAAACTACAAATTGGGAGAAAATATTTTCAAATCATATATCTGACAAAGTATTCATATCTAGAATATATAAAGAACTCTCAAAACTCAACAGTTGGCCAGGCATGGTGGCTCACACCTGCAATCCCAGCACTTTGGGAGGCTGAGGCAACATAGGGAGACTCCATCCCTACAAAAAAATTAATTGGCCGAGTGTGGTAGCACGCACCTGTAGTCCCAGCTACTTCGGAGGCTTAGGTAGAAAAAGTACTTGAGCCCAGGAGGTTGAGGCTGCAGTAAGTTGTGTTCACACCACCTGGGTGACCCTGTATCAAAAAAACAAAAACAAAAAACCCAAAACAAAACTCAACAGTTAAAACTCAACAATCCAAACAGAAAATGGACAGAAGACATGAAGAGACATTTCACCAAAAAGGATATATGGATGGTAAATAAGAACATGGATTGAGATAGCCATTAGAAAAATGCAAGTTAAAACTATGATAAGATATCACTATATACCTATTAGCATACCAAAAAAAAATACCAAACGCTAGTGAGGATGTGTAGAAACTGGATTTCTCATACATTGCTGGTAGGCACATAAAATGGCACAATCATTTTGGAAAATAGATCGGCAGTTTCTTTCTGGAAAATAATTGGCAGTTTCTTAAAAAAAAAAACAAAACTACAAGCACTTACCATAAAGCCCAGCAATCACACTCCTAGATGTTTATCTGTAGAAAGCCCTGTACACAAATAGACATAATAGCTTTATCTGCAATAGCTAAAAGCCAGAAACAAGCAAAATCTCCTACAATTGGTGAATGATTAAACCGTGGTACATTCACACTATGGAATCTTACTCTACCACAAAAAAGGAATAGTTTATTGATACAACAACTTGGATGATCTCAAGGGCATTGTAATGAAAAAAGTTCATTTTAAAAGGTCATGTATCAGCCAGGCATGATGGCTCATGCCTTCAATTCCAGCATTTTAGGAGGCCAAGGCAGGCAGATCACTGGAGGCCAGGAGTTTGAGACCAGCCTGGCCAACATGGCAAAACCATGTCTCTACTAAAATTATAAAAATTAGCCATGCATGGTGGCACATGCATGTGATCCCAGCTACTTGGGAGGCTGAGGCAGGAGAATCGCTTAACCTGGGCCACAGAGCAGGACTGTCTCAAAAAAAAAAAAAGTCATGTATCACATGATTCCATTTATATAACATTCTCAAAATGGAAAGTTACAGAGGTGGAAAAAAGGTTAGTGGTTGCCACAAGCCTGAGGTGGTGAAGGAGAGGTGGATGAATGTGACTGCAAAGAGAGATCTGTTCATCTTTCCAGTCATCACTTCTTTCACTGTGTTGAGCTGCCATTGTCTTAGGAATGATTTTTCTGGTTGGGAAATTCTTCAGCTTCTGGTCTGCTGATAACATCTTCCCTAATTTCCCATGATGGTGTGGATTTTGGGAGTAGGAAAGATTAACGTAATTCATTGAAATTTGTCTTAACCTACTCTCCCCCAAAACAATTTTCAGCAAGTTTACCAATGGCCTCCTCTATGAAGCTAAATCCAGTGGACAGTTTTCAGTTCTCTCTTTCTTTCTTTCTTCTTCTTCTTTTTTTTTTTTTTTTTCTCTGAGACAGAGTCTCATTCTGTTGCCCAGGATGGAGTGCAGTGGCGGAATCTCGGCTCACTGCAACCTCCGCTTCCCCGGTTCAAGCAATTCTGCCTCAGCCTCTCAAGTAGCTGGGATTACAGGTGCTTGCCACCACACCTGGCTAATTTTTTGTATTTTTAGTACAGATGGGGTTTCACGTGTTAGCCAGGATGGTCTCATTCTCCTGACCTCATGATCCACCCGCCTCGGCCTCCCAAAGTGCTGGGATTACAGGCGTGAGCCACTGTGCCCAGCCTAGTTTTATTTATTTATTTATTTATTTATTTGGAGACAGAGTCTCACTCTGTTGCCATGCTGGAGTGCAATGGCACAATCTCAGCTCACTGCAACCTCCGCCTCCCCGGTTCAAGCAATTCTGCCTCAGCCTCTCAAGTAGCTGGGATTACAGCTGCACACCACCACGCTCAGCTAATTTTTGTATTTTTAGTAGAGACGGGGTTTCACCATGTTGGCCAGGATGATCTCAATCTCCTGACCTCAGGTGATCTGCCTGCCTCAGGCTCCTGAAGTGCTGGGGTTACAAGCGTGAGCCACCATGCCGGGCCATCAGTTCTTGTTTTAAAGCAGCAGTCCCCAGCCTTTTTGGCACGAGGGACCAGTTTCATGGGAGACAATTTTTATACAGGACAGGGTCAGGGGATGGTTTTCTGATTAAAAACTCTCCACCTCAGATCATCAGGTATGAGATTATCATAAGGAGCACAAAACCTAGATCCCTCACATGTGCAGTTTGCAGTAGGGTTTACGCTCCTATGAGAATCACGCTGATCTGACAGGAGGCAGAGCTCAGGCAATAACGCTGACTCACCAGCTGCTTACCTCCTGCCATGTGGCCCCATTCCTAACAGGCTGCAGATCTATGGTCCATGACCTGGGAATTGGGGACCCCTGTTTTAAAGGATTCTCTGCTGCATTTGACATAGTTGATGGTATTAGTTTCCTGCGGTTACTGCAAGAAATTACCACAGCTTCAAACAACAGAAGTTTATTCTCTTACCATTCTGGAGGCCTGACGTCCAAAACCAGTTTTACTAGGCCAAAACCAAGGTGTAGTAGGGGTGTGCTCCCTTCGCAGTTTCTAGAGAAGAATCTGCCAGCATTTTTGGCTTGTGGCTGCACCATCTAATCTTTGCCTCTGTGGTTACACTGCCTCCTCCTCATGTATATATTAAATATCCTTCTGCCTGTCCCTTATAAGGACATTAGTGATGGCATTTAGTGTCTACCTGAATAATCCAGGATAATCTCCCTATCTCAATATTCTTAATCACATCTGTAAACATTTTCCCATAAAGGTAATATTCACAGGTTCCAGAGGAAAGGACCAGGTATCTTTGGGTGGCCATTATTCAGCTTGCTACACTGACCATTCTCATTCTTTCCCAAAACTCCACCCCTCTGACTTCTGACACATTGTTCTGTACTCTTGTTTTTCTACCTAACAATTGCATCTTGCTTCCTTTGTGGGCCTTTCTTTGTCTGTTTAATCCCACATGGGGGCAACCCTTGGCTCACTGAGCACACTTTTCTCACTGGAACAATTTCATGGACTCCTGTGAGTCATCACTCCCTCATCTCTATCTTTAGCCCTGATTGCTCCCCTAATTATCAGACTCAGTCTGCAGATGGTCAGATGCCTGCCAAAAATACATCTATCTGGATGTTCATCAAGTCTCTCACACTAAATAATCTTCCAAAATGAAATCCATGTTCCCCCTCTCACCAAAAGCAGAAGTGTAACTAGGTTCTCATGCTGTGGAGTGAACACGTGTACAAAGAGAGTTCCCCCGAATGGATATGGGGAGCAGGGATCTAGGGGTGGGGAAGGATCCATACTAATCACTGACAGAGAGGCTCTCATAAAAAAGTGATCATCCTTTCACGGCCTTCTCCACATCTCCCACATGGACTCACCATCATGTCTCAGTTGTGTAGTGAATTGACAAACTGTGACGTTCTTACTTTGTTAGGCATCACTACGAGATGTATACTTTTTACTAGACCCGGTGACAAATAGAAATGCAGAGCCTCTTGTTCGAAGATTAGTAGGAATTTCAAGAGAAGAAACAGCTGAATACTAAGCCCTTTTAAGCCCAGGACCCTGTGTGACTACACAGGTCACATGCCTGTGAAGCTGGCCCTGCCTGGGAGTCATTTCTTCTCTTTCTTCCCACTGCCTGGATCTAACCAGACTCCAAGACCTGCCATGCTATTCCTCAAATGTTTCCTGATTCTGTTCTTTCTCATTCTCTTCCATCATTGCTTTAGTACAAGCCCTCATTCCCTCCATCTGTTCTTTTTGGCTCAGGTCTTTAGATCTGGCAGCAAGATGAATCATCTAAAATGCAAATCTGGTCAGGTTACTCTCCAGCCTGAAATGCTCCAGTGGCCTCTCATAACCGTAACCCAGGTACTCGGTAAGGTCCACCATGGTGAACTCAAAGTGATGAGTATCAAACTTCTTTTAGTGCTTATATATGTCATAGTTTGGCACATCTCTGCACCTTTGCTATTACTGCTACTCCTACCCTTTACCTGGACAATTTTTTCTTTTGAGTCTCACAGCTCAACTAATTGTGTGTGTGTGTGTGTGTGTACGTAAACATTTTTATAACAGTGCCTGGCATATAGTTAGCACAGTATGTATTAGCTATTATTATTATTCCAGGAAACCCTCTTGGACAAATTAGGCAGAATAGCCTTCTTTCATGTCTCCATAGCACACACTGCACATATTTTATCTTACCACATTATAGTGAAGAGCTGTTTTACTCTGTCCGACTTCACAGCTAGAGTGCAAACTCCTTCAGGGCAGCAACTATGTCTTACTCATCTTTTCATCCTAGTGCCAAAGTGGTATAGTGTCCGGGGCATCATATGCATTCAACTGATCCCCAGCATACCTTCCAGTCATTTTTAGTCCCAGAGGGGTTTCTTAAAAAGCATTTTCATCAGATGAGGCCCCAGCCCTGGGGGGAGAAGGAGAAAGAGAAAGAGAACTGTTTTCAGCCACCACCTGAGGCCACCATGCTCTTCCTCTCTTACACATCTAGTACATACCCCCTTAGGCTTCCCATAATTTCTGTCTTCCCTGTGGACAGTTTCTTCAATCATTAGTGGTATGTTTCTATTTTTTTCTCCTTTTCTCTCTTTCTTTCTTTCTTTTTTTTTTTTTTTTTTTTTTTTTTGAGACAGAGTCCTACTCTGTTGCCCATACTGGAGTACAGTGGCACAATCTCAACTCACTGCAAACTCCACCTCCCAGGTTCAAGTGATTCTCCTGCCTCAGCCTCCCAAGTAGCTGGGATTACAGGTGTGCAACACCATGCCTGGCTATCATTAGTGGTGTGTTTCTCCAATGATGTCTCTAAATATTCTTCCCTGGGGCCTGCACCCGCCTTGAACCTCCCCATTTTACACCTAGTACGTACTTTGCCTGGGTAATTCCAAAGGAATCTGGGGGTCATGGCTAGTGGTAGAAATCCTAGATGTTATGGCTGGATTTTTCCTGGAAGTTTGGGTTGGAAAAGGTATTAAAGAGGCCACTCTGAATGTATAAATTTAATTAAAAATTTATGTAAATGGTGGGCATTTTTTCCAACCTAATGGAGTCCCTTTTCAGCTCCCAGCTCTTTATATTTTAAAAGCCAGGTCACTAGACTTGGTAATTCTGGAGACAGCTGGCTGAAAAGAGTTGGTTTGATTAGAAATAGAGGTTGAACGCTTTTACACTGTTGGTGGGAATGTAAATTAGTTCAACCATTGTGGAAGACAATGTGGTGATTCTTCAAAGACCTAGAACCAGAAATACTGTTTGACCCAGCAATTCCATTACTGGTTATATACACAAAGGAGTATAAATCATTCTATTACAAAGATACATGCACTGGTATGTTCATTGCAGTACTATTCACAACAGCAAAGACATGGAATCAACCCAAATGCCCATCAATGATAGACTGGAATTTTTAAAAATGTGGTACATATACACCATGGAATACTATGCAGCCATAAAAAGAAATGAGATAATATCCTTTGCAGGGACATGGATGGAGCTGGAAGCCATTATCTTCAGCAAACTAACACATAAACAGAAAGTGAAATACTGAATGTTCTAACTTGTAAGTGGGAGCTGAACAATGAGAACTTCTGGGCACAGGGAGGGGAACAACACACACTAGGGCCTGTAGGGAAGGAGTTGAGGGGAGGGAGAGCATTGGGAAGAATAGCTTAATAGATGCAAAACTTAATATCTAGGTGATGGGTTGATAGGTGCAGCAAACCACCATGGCACACGTTTACCTAAGTAACAAAACTGCACAATCTGCAAATGTACCCTGGAACTTAATAAAATAAAATTAAAAAGAAATAGAGGTTCAAGTCTTTCCTGGTAAGCATGTTTATGCTCTACCACAGACGGTTCAACTTTGGGGCAAGACAGTCTTTCTCCTAATTTTTGCAATTTTGAACATTCTGAAGTTGTTGTTGTTGTTGTTGTCGTTTTCCCTAAGGAAAGAGGCAACTTCGGGGATGTACTTTTTGGGGTAGGATGGAATCTGGGGCCTTTAGTTTTCCTTTCAAGACCCCATAGAAGGTTTTGGGTGCCTTCTCAATGCATGCATGAGGAAATACTAAGCAGATGGATGGTGAACTTTGGTATATTCACTCCTTATGAGAGAATGTTATGTGGAAAAGTGGAAAAACATAAGCTGTTTGTCTATGCTATGTTTACAATTGGTTTGCCGTATTTTGTGGACAAAAATAGGGGAAAAAATAAAAGCTGTGTTAGGATGATGGGTATGCGGCTGAATTTTCCAGGCATTTCTATAATAGCACCAAACCCTATGTTTTAATGCCACTGTGAACAAAGAAGACCGGAACCCTACTAACTGTTTTCGACGTTTTCTGGTCGGCGGTAAAAGCTCGGTTTCCGGCCCTCCCGGAAGTTGCTGCAAGTCGTTTCCGGGGAGCGGGACGCCAAATGGGTCGCAGTCGCAGCCGCTCTCCACGGAGGGGTGAGTCTCGTAGCATTTCGGAGGACGTGGGGCTTTGTCGGAGACCTGTTCCTTTTATTTTATTTTGTTTTGTTTTCGGTAGCCGGGCCGCAGAGAGGCGTGCCCGTTTCCCCAGGAGGGGAGCTAGGGGTGGATGAAGGAACGTAGACCTGGCCCTGCCCCCTTCAGCTCGCCCTCTTCGGTTTGAAGGCAGATTTTTGTCTTTTGTTTTCCCCTCTGAATTAGTTTCAGTAACTCTTTGTCACCTTCACACAATAACTTTTATTACACTGTGGCTGATGGGTTTAGAATTAGACCTCGGTTCCTTTGCTGAATTTCTGGGTGACCGTGGGCAAGTCACTCAGCCTTTCTGAATCGAATTCTCAGAATTAGTCATTAAGGGTAGTATTGCCAACTTTTAAAAACTGATGAGAGAATTAATGTCACATCCCATAACATATACAGTATGTGATTTTTGTCTGGCTCTTAAATACTTAATAAATGTTAGATTCCTGCCCAGGTCATTACAGGGAAATCGATATTAAGAATTTTGAATCCTGGAAGCCCACTTCATAATGTTTTCTGGCTCCCAGCCCCATAAAGAACCCTGGACTTCCATTAGTAGATCCAACTTAGACCCTCTGTTCTGCCCCTGATTAGTTTTTATTTCTTTTAATGAGACAGAGTCTCGCTCCGTCGCCCAGGCTGGAGTGCAGTGGCGCGATCTCAGCTCTCTGAAACCTCCACCTCCCGGGTTCAAGCGATTCTCCTGCTTCAGCCTCCCGAGAAGCTGGAATTACCCTCCCGCGCCACCACGCCTGGCTAATTTTTGAATTTTTAGTAGAGACAGGGTTTCGCCACATTGGCCAGGTTGGTCTCGAACTCCTGACCTCAGATAATCCACCCTTCCCGGCCTCCCAAAGTGCTGAGATTAGAGGCATGAGCCTCCGCGCCGGGCACCTGATTAGTTTTTATCACTTTGAACTAATCAAGCCTCAATTTTCCAATAATCCAGTGTGTCCTAGTGCTGTAACTCTAGAACACACTGGATTTCCCTGGAAAAGAATGTAAAATATTTTATTAATAACTTTTTATATTGTTTACAGGTTGAAATGGTAATAGTTTGGCTGTACTGAGTTTAAAAACGTATTAAATTAATCCCACCTGTTTCTTTTGACCTTTTTAATGTGACTACTAGTAATGGTTTGCATTATGTTTCTACTGGACGGTGCAGCTCTAGCTATTTGAGGTAATTTTCAGTTCTGCAATTTGTGTGCGCTTGCATTAGAACGTAGGCGGTCCCGGTCCACATCCCGGGAGAGAGAACGCAGGCGCCGGGAAAGATCCAGGTCTCGGGAGAGAGATCGGAGAAGGAGCCGCTCTCGATCCCCGCACCGAAGACGCTCCCGGTAAGGGCAGAAAATAAGCCAAGAGCTTTATTTATCATAAGTCGCTACGAAACTGGTCGCTACTCTTAACTTTGTTTTGATCGCTTATAAGGGGATTTACAGTTTCATGAAATGGAGGAAACTTAATCCCACCTTATTCTAAAGCTAACGTTCACCTTGGTTAAATGGTTACTCTACATCAGAGTTGTCTTGAGGAGTAAATAAGAAATAATGCATGCAAACACTAGAGCATGGTGCTTGGCAAGAAGAAATAAGTATTTTATATTTTTGTTTCTTTTTAATTAACTTTTTGGTGATAATGATTTATTCAAGTATGTAATCAAGAATGGATGATCTTGGAAGAAGCTGGAAATGGACTCGGAGTGTTTTGTTTTGTTTTGTTTTGTTTTGAGAGAGGGTCTTGCTGTGTTGCCCAGGCTGGTTGTGAACTCTTGGGCTCAAGCGATCCTCAGCTTTTCAAAGTGCTGGGTTTACAAGTGTGAGCCACCAAGCCCCACCCAGCTCTGAGTCTTAATAAGCATCAATTGCTTTTTAAGTTAGCTTTTTTGTGTGTTTGTGTGTGATTGTTAGAAACTTTTAATTTACATTTTTTCTGCCTTCCAGAAAGCTTTCTAGCCCTAGCTGTACTAAAAGCAACTGATGAGTAAGCAGTAAACTATATTTAAAATTTTTTTTGTTAATAGTCAAGGCCTTAGCAGAACCTTTTTCTTCACTTTGCTATAGGGAATGACTCTTGGTTCTGTGGAGCATGGCTCATGTATATCTGTGCTGATTGATACAAAGTTGAAATGTGTGTCTTGTCTGTTTCTAACTATCTTTGCTTATAAATATTAGATCTCCAAGACGACATAGATCCACATCTCCTTCTCCTTCTCGACTGAAAGAAAGAAGAGATGAGGAAAAGAAAGAAACAAAAGAAACAAAGAGCAAAGAAAGGCAGATTACTGGTAATGTTACTAGATATATAACCATAGGAAAAGTACAGTGACGATAAAATTATAAAAGTTTAATCTCTGAACATTTAAATGTTAAGCCTTTTATAGTGTTCATCGCCTGTGGTTTTGAGGTTTTGGTTTTCTTTTTTGAGATAGAGTTTCATTCTTGTCATCCCTACTAGAGTGCAATGGCAAGATCTTGGCTCACTACAACCTCCACTTCCCAGGTTCAAGCAATTCTTGTGCCTCAGCCTCCCAGGTAGCTGGGATTACAGGCACTCACCACCACGCCCAGCTAATTTTTGTATTTTTAGTAGAGACAGGTTCTCACAATGTTGGCCAGGCTGATCTCAAACTCCTGGCCTCAGGTGACCTCAGGCCTGCCTCAGCCTCCCAAAGTGCTGGGATTATAGGCATGAGCCACCACGCCCAGCCTGAGATTTTGTTTTCCATTGCACCCTTGCAAGTTGCTGGTTATCTGTGGTGCTCCTGATATAGAAGGAAGTTAAAAACGTGAGACTGTTGTATTTTGGAAGTATCTTCACAACTAGATAGTGTCATGCCTGATATTAAAGGTAGGCCTGGCTGGGCAAGGTGGCTCATGCCTGTAATGAAGGCTGAGGCAGGCAGATGATGAGGTCAGGAGTTTGCGACCAGCCTGGCAACATGGTGAAACCCCATCTCCACTAAAAATGCAAAAAGTAGTCGGGTGTGGTGGTGCGTGCCTATAATCCCAGCTACTGGGGAGGCTGAGGCAGAATAACTTGAACCCAGGAGGCGGAGGTTGCAGTGGGCTGAGATCACGCCACTGTACTCCTGGGTGACAGACCAAGACTCTGTCTCCAAAAAAAAAAAAAGTAGTCCTTAATATGAAACCCAGATTTAAAAAAAAAAAAAAAAAGTGACCCTGTCTAAAGGCCTCAAGGAGAAAATTTTTTTTTTGTACCATAAGTTAACATTCCATCCAAATTTAAGAGGGATTTTCATTAGACTCGTCTTCAGCTAATTGTTTTGTGTGTTCTCTGCTAGTGAGGGGGGATGACAATCTGTTACTACCTCTCTTTTTATTTATGTATATATATGAAATGATAAAGAGGTCATAAAATTATTTATTTTTGCAGAGGAAGATTTAGAGGGCAAAACAGAGGAAGAAATAGAAATGATGAAGTTAATGGGGTTTGCCTCCTTTGACTCCACAAAAGTAAGTAAAATGTGCAACCAATTACACATTCTCATTTGAATTAATTTGTTTTGACTATCCTGTCTTTCCATGTTCTTTTCCATTTATACAGATTTATTTGGTTATAAGACAATAACCATCTGTGTGAAGGGCTTTGAGAATACAGAGGAGGAAACAATGAACTGCCATTGGAATTCAGGGAGGGGTTGCCAGGGACAATGTTTGAGTTAGATCTTAAAGGGCAAGTAGAAGTGATCAGACAAAGAACAGGAGGAAGATTATTTCAGGTAGAGAGAAGAGCTCATGAAAATGCCATGTAGATGTAAAGGAGCATAGTGTATTCTGGGAATTTCAAATTCAGCAGTGGTTAAAGGGGTGCTGATGGGCTTGTGACTTAGGCTAGAAATAGCAGTAGTAGGCAAATCACAGAGGGCTTTTGATCCCCTTAGCCATGCTAAGGAATTCAGAGTTGATACCTTAGGTGTTGAGGAGAGGACATAGTGATTTTTAAACTAGGGAGTGATATGGTTATATGTGTGTTTTAGAACAGTGACTCTGGGGGAAGCATGGAGGACTGATGGAAGGTGGGTTAGATTGGAGGCAGGGAGCACTGCTGATTTGTGCAAGTGAAAGATGATGAAGGCCTGAACTGAGTTGAGAACCATTCAGGAGCTGGGGGCAGTGAGAGTGAGTAGTTCGTGATGCTTCTTAGGTGTCAGGCTAGGAGCCTGAGTGATACGGTTAACCCAGAATAGAGTTTCTGGAAGGGGAACTGCTGGGAAATGGAAGAACAAAATCCAGCTGCCAGATAGAGATGACATTGGGCAGCTGCATACATGTCTCACAGCTCAGAAGTGGGGTGGATAGGGGAGTGAATGCTGTCTAGCCTTCATAATAGCAGAGAGATGACGGAAGAGGAAAAAGAGGGAGGGATTATGTAGAAGAGGGAGAGCATAGAGAGAGATGGGAGAAGAGAGAAGTGGATATAGAGAGAGGAAATGAAGAGAGGGATGGAGAGAGGAAAGGTGTATGGAAAGACAATATATTTTTAAAAATCTCTTTTCTAGAATTTTAAGTCTTTCCATTTAGTTTTGCAAATAGAAATAGAGATGTTTGAGAAAAAAACTGTCCAGAAAATCCACTTTTCCAAGTCTTGTATTCCATTGAGTTAATGGAGTGAGGTAATCACCGATGCTTAAGAGTTTCTAACTAATGTGACTGTGTAGGCTCACATGTTTTTAAATGACAGTGTATAACTTAGGAGTACTGAGGCATGACTGTTTTGAGGTGAGAAATTAAGAACAAGCTCTTGTTCTTGAAATGGTTATGTGAACCCTGTTTTGGAATTTAATGAAGTTTATTTGTCAGCTTTTTTTTTTTTCTCTTGAATATCCTAAATCCTTATTTATTTTTCCAAATAGTATTTTATAAATGAAAGTTTATTAATATATATGTTGGATGAATAAAAATACATCAAAAGTAAAGCAACTACAGTTTTATTGTTTTTAAAGAATGGGGAGGAAACTTTTTCCCCAAAGAAAATGGAATTATTTTCTTCATTTTCTGGTTTTCCTGTTGCTTGATGTTAAGTTTGAAGTTCCTAAAAGTCCGATGTAAGGATGGTGCCACTCATCACTTAAATGTAGTCAGTGATGAATATGTTTGCTTATAAAGCAAAAATTAGGTGAGAAGTCAATAAATGCCAGTATAGTCACCTATTTTCCTTTCTATTTGGTTTTATTTTCATTTTTAAATTATTTTTTATTTTATTTTATTTATTTTTTTAGATGAAGTCTCGCTCTGTCGCCCAGGCTAGAGTGCAGCAGTGTGATCTCAGCTCACTGCTACCTCCACCTCCCGGGCTCAAGCAATTCTCCTGCCTCAGCCTCCCAAGTTGCTGGGATTAAAGGCACCTGCCACCAGGCCTGGCTAATTTTTGTATTTTCAGTAGAGATGGGGTTTCTCCATGTTGCCCATGCTGGTCTCAAACGCCTGGCCTCAAGTAATCCATCCCCTTTGGCCTCCCAAATTGCTAGGATTACAGGCGTGAGCCACTGTGCCTGGCCTTACTTTTAATTATTTTAGACAGGGTCTTGTTTTGTCACCCATGCTGGAGTACAGTGGTGTAATCATGGCACACTGCAGCCTGACCTCCTGGGCTGAAGCAGTCTCCCCACTTTAGCCTTCGGGGTAGCTTAGACTATAGGCACATGTTGCCACACCCAGATAATTTCTTTTATTTTTTGCAGAGATAGAGTCTTCCTGTGCTACCTAGGCTGGTCTTGAACTCATGGCCTCGAGAAATCCTTCTGCCTCAGTCTATTTTATTTTTTATTTTTGAAGAGATGGAGTCTTCTTATGTTGCCCACTCTGGACTCAAACTTCTTGGCTCAATGAATCCTCTTGCCTCAGCCTTCGAAGTAGCTGGAACTGCAGCCTCACAGCAGTGTGCTTGGTTTTTTCCTTTCAGTCTGTTAGGTTGGTGCGAAAGTAATTGCGGTTTTTGCCATTGAAAATAATGGCAAAAACCACAATTACTTCAATAACATTCTTCTAGGAAGTTTCAAACTTTTGTTATGTTTATTAATGGATAATTTTCTATGCCAGCATGTAAATAAATGAGGATAGGGCTAATAATATGCAACTCTGCAAATAGTTTCCAGAAATCAGTAAGCCTTTAGGAACCGAACTTTGTAAAAAGGTTAGCATCATTTACTTTTTTGTCCTCAAGGCCGGTCTTTCTAAGTCATGCTTACTTCCTGTTATTGGGAATTCAAAATCATAGACCTTGAGTAATTTGTTCAGGACTCACCCTCCAACCACCCCCCCCCGCCAAAAAATACATGAAAATAGTAAAAAAGTAAGACCAAATAGATTTATTTTAGCTCCGCTTGAAATATATGGTTCTTCTGTGTATGCCTTCTCTGGGTCAGAATCGGTTTTTGCCCTGATACCAATATCTAATTAGGTACACTATACAGATAGGCTACTGTTGCATAAGTAGTAATGGGTGAGGGAGGAGGGTGGGGGTCACTTGTGTGTGTTATGACATTAGCTGATGATACTCATCTAAGTCGTTTTCTGAATACCTGGGAGTGCAGTGGCCTAGGATATGAGAATGCAAAGGTGACTCTTAGAGATATCCCTCCATCAAGAAGCTTGCAGTCTCATAGGGAAAGTAACTTTGTGATGTACATCATGATTATACAGGGTGGAAAATAAAGAGTACTGTGAGGAAAGCACAGTTAACATTTTTCAGGAGTTAGAGAAGAAGGTACTTCATGGCAACTGGAATGTCTGAATTGGGCCTTGAACAATGGATAACTGGATAGTTGAAGTTGGAGGCAGGGAAGGCAGTTCGGGCATGAGGAACAACATGGGGGAAAGTGGATATGTTGAGTTGACTTGGTTGGATCAGAAGACCTGAACAAGAATTAGTGAAAAAGAGGACAGGTGCTACATTTAGAAAGGTCAAGACAGAGTGACACATAACAGCCTAGCATTTGTGTCTGTTATTCTATTCTGATTCTTATTTAAAGATCAAAATTGGGCTGGGCACAAGGGCTCATACGTGAGATTCCAGCACTTTGGGAGGCCAATGCAGGAGAGTTGCTTGAGGCCAGGAATTCAAGACCAGCCTGGTCAACATAGTGAGATCACATCTCTACAGAAAAAAATTAAAAACCCAGTCTGGTGGCATCTACCTGTAATCCCAGCTACTCGGGAGGCTGAGGCAGGAGGATCACTGGAGTTCAGGAGTTCGGGAGTTTGAGGCTGCAGTGAGTTATGATCACACCACTGTACTCCAGCCTGGCAACAGCGAGACCCTGTGTCTAAAAAATAATAATTTTTAAAATGAGTAAAAATTGCAAGGCTTGTATAAGAAATGAGATTTAGATGAAAACCATTCCAGCCATGATTTGAGAATATTATTAGCTAAGGTTGTAAGTTAAATTTTGTGTGAATGTGAATTTTTCTGAGATTATATCTATACGTTTTATCTGTTTTCAAAGTATTCTTTGACCAGAAAAGATTAGAATCTGCTACCCTACTTTCTCAGCATGGCTTGCACATAGTACATACACCGTAAATGTTTGTTGGCTTGAATTGTAAAAGTGTGAGCAGAGAGTTGTCCCACTTGTGAGTTCGTAGGATCTGGAAATTCTCTCTCATTGGACTGTCATCGTCGTTGTCCTCCTCCTCCTCCTCCTCCTCCTCCTCCCCCTCCTCCTCCTCCCACAGCTGCGTCTGTTTCTTCTTCTTCTCTTATACTTCTGCTGCTTCTGTTTCTTCTGCTGCTTCTGTTTCTTCTGCTGCAGCTTCTGCTGCTGCCACTTCTGCTGCTACTTCTCCTTCTCCTCCACTTCCCTCTTTCTTCCTCCTCCTTCTTCTTTTCTCCTTTCTTTTTTTTTTTTTTTTTTTTTTTGAGACTGGGTCATGCTCAGCTGCCCAGGCTGGAGTGCAGTGATGTGATCATAGCTCATTGTAGCCTCAAACTCCTGGGCTCAAGCGATCCTCCCACCTTAGCCTCCCCCAAGTAGCTGGGACTACAGGTACATGCCACTGCCGCCACACCTGCTTTAATGTAATCCTGATTTAATGCATCCTTCCTGGGGTTTTTTTGTTTATTGTTTTTCTTCAGGGTAAGAAGGTGGATGGCTCTGTAAATGCCTATGCCATAAATGTCTCTCAGAAGAGGAAGTACAGGTATGCATAGCACCCATTATTATATTTGAACTGATAAATCAGTGTTGTACTTAGAACCTTATTATGGGATAATCATGTTTATAGGAAATGTAGCAGTTTTTCTATACCGTTTGTTTTAATGAAATATTACCGTCATTGCTAATATTCTGGTGGTTAAAGCTGTTAGAGGGTAGTTTGCTTAAATATTTTGGGACTATAGATAACAGTTTCTTCAGAAAAGCATAATTTGAAGTCTGTGGGCTTTTATTTCATTATAATTATAGGTATAAAATAGATCCCTCCTGCACTAGATTGATTATGTAAGGATTTCAACTGTAAATACATTCTTCTGTTAAGTGTAGGTGTATTTTATTTGTACCACAGTTTTGGAACAAACCAATCCATACATGAAATCTCACTGAATTTTTTATTTTTTATTTTATTTTTTATTTTTCACCTGGGTGCAGGTGGGCTAAGGCCAAAAAGGGCTTTAGCCTTTTTTTTTTAAGACGATTTTCACTCTTGTTGCCCAGAGGCATGATCTTGGCTCACTGCAGCCTCTACCTCCCGGGTTCAAGTGATTCTCCTGCCTCAGCCTCCTGAGTTGCTGGAATTATAGGTGCAAATCACCATGCCCAGCTAATTTTGTATTTTTAGTAGAGACAGGGTTTCTCCATGTTGGTCAGGCTGGTCTTGAACTCCTGACCTCACGTGATTGGCTCACTTCAGCCTCCCAAAGTGCTGGGATTGCAGGCATGAGCCACCGCACCTGGCCCTGAATTCTTAATGAATGAAAAAGTCAAGATATTTTCAAACATTGCCTTTCTCCCTAATTTTATCACTGATAAATGATTAATAGTCCAGTTAATTTAGATTATGAATCACGTGATTGAGAATGCTGTAAGCTAAGGTACAAGAATCATCCTGGACAGTCTTTTGTAAAATTACCTTCAAATAAGGTCTTATGGGGAGAATCATTACAGTGTGCAATTGAATTTGCTCAATGGTTGCCTGTTTTGGAATTCTTATTTCTAAATTGCATGTTTCATGTTATCTAAAATAAATAAAGATTTTCAATTGATGTTTTTTTTAAGTCTGTAGAATCTTCTCAAAAAATTTCAAAATTAAACTTCCATACTGCTATTTGGAGTTTAAAGAAATCTGAAAGTCTTCAGCTTATTTTGAAAGTAAAATAATCTCTAAATATACATTAAATTATCTTGAATAGTTTCTGCCTTAGACTTTGCTATTTTAAAGATGGTTTATAGGTTTAATCTCTGAAGTATGTTAGTTTTTTAATAAGAGGAGTATAGGATTTTAAAAAAAAAACAATTTTCTCTTCTCATCATAGGCAGTACATGAATCGGAAAGGTGGATTCAACAGACCTTTGGATTTCATTGCATGAGAATTGAAACGTTGAAGAATGATTTTTTTCCCCCTCATCTTGGTCAGAGAGTGGATTTTGTATTTTGTATTTAACTTGCATTCAGAAAACAGGATCTCAGTTCTTCCTTCTTGTAAAGTAAGAAAAGCTTATTTATGATGTATGTAGTTCGCTTACCTTGCCTCAACAAAAGAAAGGTTAAATATTACATTTTTTTCTTTTAGGAAATATCATTTGTGGCAAACGTCAACCCCATTTTATTTGTCCTTATTCCTGTGGAAGCAGTATATGTTTTCTTCTTGAATGCTCATTAGGACTTCTTTAAAAACATGAAAGTAATTTGGAAGTAAGTTTATCCAATAAAGCAGTATTTCTACCCTTTTAAATGTGATAGTTTTATTACTAAAGAATCTCCCTAGACATTTGTTTTTTTATACATAAAGTATCTTGATTCTTAGTAGTTTAAAAATGGGAAGAATGAAAAAGCATAATAGATTTTTCTATCTTCTGTGGATCCCCCCGCCCCACAAAATACCATGTATTGTTCTCCCCCTAAGTACAAAAGCAATACATGCAAAAAAAGATGAGAGAAACCAAAAAGTAAAAGAAAAGCCAAAAATCACCTGTTATCTACTCCCAGAAATAATCAATTTTAACATTTCAGTATATGTCTTTCCAGGCTTCTTTGGGTGTATATTTCTCACCCCCACCTATGAGATCAGAATATGTATGCAGTTCTTTCTTTAACCCTTTTTTCTCCCATGTACTGTGGACATTTAAAAAATACTTTTAAATATTCTTTGGAAACTTAGCTTTTAGTAGCTTCTTGGTTGTATCATAATTTACTAACTAATGTTTTATTGGTAAATATTGGCTTGCCTCCCATGACTTGCCGTTATAATTAAAACTGTAACTATATTTCCATTACATACATATTTTTGTATGTTTCATTATTTCCTCAGGCTCCATACTTAGACGTGGCATTGCTGAGTGAGATTAAAAGGGCTGTGTATACGAGTTTTAAGACGTTTGATATCTCTGGCTAGAAGGTAACAGCCAACTCTATCCAGTAAAGTATGACCACTCCTGTTTCAGATACATGCACAAATATTAGGTGTAAAATTTGTTTTAAAGTTTCCTACCTGATGGGTAAAATACTGGTACTATTTGGTTTTTTTGGTTTTGTTTTATTTCTAGGGAGGATGAATATTTTTTAAATGTACTAGCCATATTTCTTTTGTGATATGCCAGTTCTTAATCTGGATCTATTAATATTTGTCTTTTGGCAAGATTTTCTGTTTTTCATTTGAAGAACACTCTTTATATTGAAGATGATAACCACCCATTCTGTTGTAGACCTTGCTGGTAGTTGAGGCTTTGTGGCTAGATTTTAACTTTTATTTTTCTAAGTACTACGAACAAGGAACACAGTTGAGATGATACAAAGGGTATCTAGTGATGCATTAATTATATATCCTTTCAGAGATATCCGCATATACACAATCATATATATATCTTTAAAGATAGAAGCAAACTCTACATACTGTTCTGCACCTAGTCTTTGTTCACATACATCTTAGATATCTTATGATGGTTTCTTACTGGTACCTGTAAAATTATCTCTAGTTTTTTAATTTCTTTTTTTTTTTTCTTTTTGACAGAGTCTCTATCACCCAGGCTGGAGGGCAGCCTGTGCTAACCTAAGCCCTCTCAGGTTACTGCAACCTCCCTCTCCTGGGCTCAAGCAATTCTCTTGCCTCAGCCTTCTGAGTAGCTGGAATTACAGGCATACACCACCATGCCTGACTAATTTTTGTATTTTTGGTACAGACGAGGGTTCACCATGTTGGCCAGGCTGGTCTTGAACTCCTGACCTCAGGTGATCCACCCGCCTCAGCCTCCCAAAGTGCTGGGATTACAGGCATGAGCCACCACACCTGGCCTTATTGCTAGATTCTTAAGGGCTGCTTTATAGTCCATTGTAGGATAGACCATAATTTATTTAATCCCCTGTTGATGGACATTCAAGTAATTTCTAAATTATTTCTGATCTTTTGCTACTTTAAACAATTCTGTAATGGTTATCCTTGGATGTACATGATTTTACAAATCTTTAGCTCGGTTTTAAAATCCTTATCATCTGAAGTTTGACCATCTATTGTAGTTCTTTAAGAGCTTTCCTGGCAAGTTAGTTCCCTGTAAAGAAAATAATGATAATGACTGCATTGCATGCTACAGGGTGCAGAGCACCTTGATTCAGTTAATCTTAATGAGATAAATAGAGCAGGTACTATTGTCTCCCATTTCCCAGATGAGAAAGCTAATGCTATTTAGCATAAAGGCAGAAACTCTTGATGTTTATACTACCCACTGCCTTCAGTGTTTAAATAATGAATTATGCTGTACAACTTTGAAGTACCCATTGCACAGTTGTCACCACCGCAAGCATTTGGATTATTTTGCTTGGACTTTTTGCCAACTAAGCTAAATAGTTTTCCATGCCTTTACCCACCAAAACATTGTATATCTGCAAATAATCCCTGATAAGGACTGTTTCTGTTTTTGTGTATACCTAAGAAAAGCAGACCTAATTGTTATTTTAACAGTGAAGCTGAATCTTCTAGGATAAAATAACATACCCCAAACCAGATTATTACCTTATCATTTTATTGGTGTTGTGTTGCTAGAGATTTGACTCGAAATCCTTAAAGCAACATATATTGCAGATAAATAATCTGAGAGAATCTGGTAGGTCAACAGATCTGCTGTCTGTGAGCAAACACTAAAGAAATAGAAGAAGAGGAAATCTTTGAAAATAGAGAAGAGATACCTTTGATCCCAAAAGTCTTGGTTTGAAGGAATTTTTATTCATTAGATCATCTAATTCTGGAAGAATAACCAAAGTGCAGCATCCTTGTATTCTTCCTCTAACAGGCTCACCCTCATAAGGGATGTAAATTGTGCCAAGTTTTCTAAGTGTCTAAATGTTAAGTGCCCCAGGGCTCCAATCTCTGCTTTGGTGAATTGTCCATTTGTGTGGCTTCAGACACCTTCTGCCATGGCTCTCAAATTTATACTTCCAGTTGCACCATTTTATTGAATTACAGTCATGTATATACAACTAGATTATTAGGCACCTCAAATTTAAGATTAACTGAACTGAACTCTGCTCAGTTTTCTTTGAGGCTTTCCCATCACAGTAAATGGCCCATTCATTCACTCCTTTGCTCAGACCATGGTCCTTGAGGTCATCTTTGACTTTTTATTTTATGCCGTACATCTGATTGATTAGCAAATTCTTTTGGCTTTAACCTCAGAGTACATTTTGAATTTGACCACTTTTCATCACCTGTGCTAACCTAAGCCCTCTCTCTTGCCTGGACTACTGCAGTAGCCTCCTAACAAGTCTCTGTCCTTTCACTCTTGCTGCCTGTTTATTCTCTACAAGTATCAGAAATAAACCTTTTAAAATGTTCATCAAGGCTGGGTGTAGTGGCTCATGCCTGTTATCCAGCTCTTTGTGAGGCTGAGGCCGGCCGATCACTCGAGGTCAGGAGTTTGAGACTAGTCTGGCCAATGTGGTGAAACCCCGTCTCTACTAAAAATTCAAAAATTAGTTTGGTGTGGTGGCATGCACCTGTAATCCCAGCTACTCAAGAGGCTGAGGCAGGAGAATTGCTTGAACTCGGGAGGCAGAGGCTGCAGTGAGCCTAGATCTCACCACTGCATTCCAGGCTGGGCAGCAGAGTGAGATTTTGTCTCTTAATTAATTAATTAATTAATTAAATGTGTATCTAATCATACTGCTTCTGGCTTTAGTGATTTTTTTTTTTTAATCATTTAGAATAAAGTTCAGTCCTCAGTATGGTCTACAGGGCCTCCACATGACCTAGACCCTGGCTTTCTACAGCCTCACTCCCTTGCTCACTGCACTGAGCTACACTGGCTGGCCTCCTTGCTGTTCTTTCAAAACAGGCATGTGTCTACTCCCACAGTATTCTTACTTGATCTTTCTTCCTTCTGGAATGTTCCTCCACCTCCCTGATTTGTACGAGTAGCTTCTTTACATTGTTCAGCTCTCTGCCGAAACTAAGGTCATTCCTGACCACCCTATCCAAAATAGCAAACTTTCTTCCTTGTCTATCCCTGTTTACTCTTAAAAAAAAAAATTTTTTTAAGTTGAGATAAAATTTATATACCATAAAATTTACCCTTCTAAAGTTTAAAATTCAGTGGTTTTTCATATATTCAGAGTTATGCATCTATCATTCCTAATTCCAGAATGTTTTCATAACCCCAGAAAGAAACCCCATATCCATTAATAATCACTCTTCAATCTCCCCACCCCTAGAAACCACCAATGTACTTCCTGTCTCTATAGATGTACCTATTCTGAACATTTCATATAAATGGAATCATACAATATGTAGCCTTTTGTGTCTGGCTTCTTTCATTTAGCATAATGTTTTCAAAGTTCTTCTGTGTTGTAGCATCTGCCAGTACATCCGTCATTCGTCTTGTCTCCAAATACTCCATTCTATAGTTACACCACATTTCTGTTTATAATTCATCAGTTGATGAGCATTTGAGTTGTTTTCACTTCTTTACTATTAGAAATAATGGTGCCACAGCCAGGCGTGGTGGCTCACACCTAGAGTCCCAGCACTTTGGGAGGCTGAGGTGGGTGGATCACTTGAGGTCAGGAGTTCAAGACCAGCCTGGCCAACATGGTGAAAC